>APFE030986577.1:0-41499 GCA_000404065.3 Pinus taeda
TTTTTATTGCTTCTACTAAAACTTACTGAATCTGCTCCAAAATGCTGAAAATAATAGTCTTCATGTCTTCACAACTCATTGGCAAAATTCCTACTATGTGAAAAGATGTTCTGATGTCGAACATAGTAGGAAATTGTTGGCTTAGTGGCCATTAATGGATGCCACTAGTCAACACGAGAACTCTCACCATTGATGACAATGAGAGTCAAGATGCCCAAACACATCTTGCTAGGTACGAATGAAATTGTCGATGTCGAGTCACCTAGAAGATCTGATGAACAAGGGACATTAATGTATTCCCATTGTTTATCAGCATGAGGACTTGCCATTAAGGCATGCAAGCCTCAAGGTGTTTTTACAAAGAACTTAGACTCAAAGGACTATGGACTCAATAATTTACATTGAAGCATGGCTTATTGGCGGAATGAAAATAACAAGGAATGGAAAGTGAAAATGGAAAATGGCAATGGAGAACAGAAATGATAATGGGCAATAAGCATGTGAATGAGCCTCTTGCTTTTATTTGTGGGTTATGAATGGACAAAAAGAAATGGAAAGTGGATGTGAATGTAAATGGAAAAGTATGAAGTGAAATGAGGTGAATGGTTTATTATGGACGTGAAGGATGGATGGATGTGATGGATGGATGGATGTGATGGAGACAATAATATCTGAAAGTTTTTCAAGTGTTTGGATCTGATTTTGCATCAGCATATTTCCTCTTTGTTGCTGATCATCCTCTTATGAAACAAATTGGTCTCTTAGAGAGACATCATTCCCTTGTAGTCATTTGTCCTTCCTCCTGGAACCTGCAAAAAAAACTAATACTTCTTCTGCAATGGAATGTAAGATTATCAAAGGAGAGAGGTGATCAATCTCTCTAGTTATGATATTTACACACAAAACTAAGAATTTGTATTAATGAAACAAGTTCTCAAAGGAAAAATCAAAAGAATTTATACCTGCTTTGAAATTGGTGCCCAAGTTGAATGTTGCTTCTTTTCAGCAATTTATTTCATTATTTTCCATTTCAAACTCTAATGATAGATTTCTCATTGTATAGATCTTGTTGAGATCTTTCCAATGATAGTTAAATCATCAAAATCTGATTTTGTATGAGAGAGATAGGCTGATTTGAACAATGAAGTTTTTCTGGCTGCGGAATGTGCACGGTTTTGTAGCTAAAAATCTTGGATACAAAGTTAGCCATTCATTTTTCATCATCAATCCAAAATTAATCAATACCTTCAGAAAAATGAACAAATAACTTATTCATTTCATTGGTTCAAAATTATTATTATTATTATTTTTATTTTTTTTTGACATGCAGCGACTCAGTGTGGCGACTTAGTGATAACACACAATTTGACTTCCTTTTGACCAAGGTCTTTTTCATCAAATTTGATCGAATGAATAGGACACCATACATGTACCAACATTCCCCCAGCTACCCATGTGGCTTGTTTTGCTTGATGACACCTGCAACCTAGAGTTTAACAAAACAGCTGCGGAAAGTTGAGCGAGCTGTGGAAAGTTGAGTCAGCTGCGGAAAGTGGCTTGTTTCCGCAGCTAATGAAAACAGAGTGTAGAAAGTACTGTGAAATGGAGTGGCTGTGTGCGTGGAAGAGAAAAAAAATGTGGAGGAGTGAAGGTTGTAACAAATTGTTGTCCAACCTTAATAGATACTTCATATCCAACAAGATCTTGCAATCATTCCAAAACTTGTGATGACTTTGTTTATTCTATAAATATCTGCACCAAGAATTGCCAACATATGAGCTGATTGAGTGTATGGAAAGAACATTTGATTGACAACAAAGTCGATGCAATTTCCCACCACTATAGGGACTTTCTTTATATTCTTTCCAACATTTATAAGGTCAACAATAATCTGTGGTGAAGTTTTCTCTATTCAAACAATTTCAAGGAGTGGCATCACATGTGCAGGACTGAAAAGAAAATGTGCCCCTACTATACAGTCTTGAACATATGTTTTTGCACTAATGGGTTTGAGATCAATCGTGGACGTATTAGAGGCTAAGATGCAGTGTGCCGGACAAATCTTTTCCAGGTCAATAAATATTTCTCGCTTCAATGGAAATTTTCTCTCTTACAACCTCTATCACCATATCAACATTCTTAAATTCTGCATAATCTACAACTCCCGTGCATTTAAATTCTTGAAATCATTTACTATTGTCATCTACCATTGATGGAACCAACCGACAAACTTCCCTCTTGCTTGGCGGAGTTTTATGGACATGTCATTGCTATGAAGAGCCGTATGTAATGGAGTTAGACAGTGCCGTGTTCAATTCAAACTGTTGTTAAACAGGTATTAATGATTTTCAAATGGGTGGCATAAGGGCAGAAGACGTGGTAGAGGTAGAGTAGGTGCCAGCACACAGCCGAATTAAATCACTGTCCGCTCATTTTATTGAAAATTCCATTTTTTTTTTCACGCGGCAGTCAAAAATGGGCTCCAAAGAACCAAGTATTTCTCCCAGACCGCCACAAATTTCTTCAAACGGTTTCTGGGTTATCTAACTGACCCACCTGGAAAAAAAACCCATGTTTTATTTTCTTGAAATTCGTCTCTGTTTGGGAAAATCAAGCATTTTAAATTTGACGTTTTTCTGCTGTTTACGCATTTTTCTGAGTTTTACTGTCAAGTGTATTACACAGGTACGATAACAGGGATGAAGCACTGGGCAATGTATTTTGGAATGCACATAATCCTAATCAGTCCGGAGTAGCTGGAAACTTCACTTAGCTTTTAGTACAAGTAATTCCAAACTGACCCCAAAACCTGTTCAATAACAGCGTTGTCTGTCAGGGGAATCCTCTGCGTATTTATCTTTCTATTCATGTAGATCAGCGCTCTAATATTCTTCAAATTGGGATAGTCATAAAGCACATATGTTTCACTCCTTTTGCAACATATTCACAATTGTTTTGTTCACTTTCAGGAAGACGCCATTGAAGATTTGCCTCTAACGTAGTAGCTGTAAGATCTTCCATGTTTCTGGATATGTATCAATAATACCATGGAAATGAACAGCAGCTTGTCTTTTAGAGACTTTTTTTTTTTCATTCACAATTTTTTTTTTTTTTTTTTGCAAAATTCCTGCACCATAAATACCTACAAACTAACTGGTATACAAGGAAGGCCACTGATTTTCTCACAAATGTTTGGCAGGCATCTCCATATAGGTATGGTCTCAGTAGGGATGCTCCAGCTGGACTAAGGGATGGAAGGAATGATTGACATAAGAAATAGTAGCTGTAACAATGCTAATGGTACTCCAGCAATGGATGGAATATATATGAGTGTTTAAGATTTCCAGTAACATTGACCTTCTACTGTTGATTACAAATGTTAGGCAGACAACTAGAGAAGGATTTTGCAGATTTTTTTTTTTTTTTTTTAATCAATTGAAATGATGAAGTTTATTTTGTCTCCTCTTTTTTTCTTTTTTCTTTTTCTTTTTAGGCATAACAATCATTTTTCTGATCCTCTAGATCACACAAAGTGCAGGAGGAGAGCATACTCAGGAATTATTATTTTTTTTCTTACTTAACAATCCTTTTTCTGATCCTCCAGATCACACAAAGTGCAGGAGGAGAGCATACTCAAGAATTTATTAATAATTTTTTTTTTTAGATGTAAGAAATAAGGTCTCCTAATTACACTTCCCCGGCAACGGCGTCAAAATGTCTAGGCAATTTAACGTCTTAAATTGCTCTACATAAATTATCAATCCGGGTATCGTAAACTGATGAAGTGTGGTGCACTATATGTACTTAGTTAACCTTTCTCTTACTTCGTTGTTTTATAGTTTATGTTGTTTTTGGGGTTTTGTTCTTGTTGGTTTTCTAAAGTGTTTAATGCAAATGGAAATCCTATTCTAAGGTCTTAAGAATACTTTCAAAGGACAAGCATGGATAAATATTTCAAGACAAGGCCTATGTCCCTAATGGTAACTTCCAAAACTTAGCACTTCAAAAGAACTTAAAACATGTTATTGATGGAGTTAGTATTTAAACAAAAGTGTAAATATACAACTAGTTCAATCAAAATAAAATGCAATAACCAAACAATGAGCTAATGACTATGAGACCCAGTATCCTTGATGCTTCAGCAAAAGGACAAGATGATTCTATCATGTCATTAGTTCAATTAAAATAAAATGCAATAACCAAACAATGAGCTAGTGACTATGAGACCCAGTATCCTTGCTGCTTCAGCAAAGGGACAAGATGATTCTATCATCTCATTAGTCATTAAAAGGCTATGTGCATCACTAATATACAATCAACTTGAAAGCAATTTATGTACAGCTAATATACATAAGCATAAAAAAATTAAATGCAAAATTAAATGACAACTATACAAGGTAGGGGCCCTCTGCCACCTATGAAATCAAAGCAAAACTGAACACACTTGCATGAATTAAAATTGCATGAATGAAAAATCTAATCTATCAAACTTGAAAGTAATCAAATCAAATCAAAGCAATATTTACAAAATGAAATCTATTCTACCTTACATTCTACAAAGCAATATTTACAAAATGAAATCTACTCTAACTTACATTCTAATGTGCTCCATGAAATCTACTTCACATCTCCTTCCATGTTGAGAACATCAAAGCTTTATTCAAATTCTTCAAAAGTACAAAGTACAACAAAATTCTCCAAAGCTTTCAAAAGCCATCAAAGAAGAACTACAATCTCAAGAACTAGAGACTAAAAGACTAAAAAGACTTCAAAAAGAGACTAACAAATGAAGGAGAGAGATCTCCTATTTATACAAAAAGATGAGAGCCATCTCGTTAATGATAATCCATGAATTTCTCCCTCTACCTCTAGAGTCCTAATCAAAATAGGAACTGATAAGACACATGTCTTTTTAGAGTTACAATACAATTAGGAGATGTGACACATATCCTCATGATCCCATGATTCTTTCCACTCAAATTCGAATTTGGCCTTAGAGTGCCACATAAGGGTCCTCTAGAAGCCTCCTTTCAACCTACACATGTCAACAATCTCAACCCATTTGTTAGGTATAAGCATATGCACATTATTTTCTAATTTTTAACCACAAATTCACTAAAAAATCTTAGAATTAATAAAGTTTGGAAAAACATAAATGTGGCCTAATGATAATGAAAGTGGGATGAATGTGGTGACATAGCAGTGAAATGGAGGTGATATAATGGACATAATAGTGAAAGTGTAATGGAAATGAATGACATTTTCAAGATTCAACATACCCCCCAACTGAAGCTATTGCATGTCCTCATGCAATATATATTACATTATCTCTTTTGATCCTTGAGCTTTGGCTTAGCTTTGCATGATATCATTTAATAGCTTCATATTTTTGCAAAGTGTTTTACTTGAATTGCAACATGACTGGTTCTTGTGTGACAAACATTTTATTTTTTTGTTGCCTTCTATTTTGATCTTTGAACTTTGCATAATGATATGTTGATTATTGTTGCAAAGTATATTTTATTGGATTGCATGATGGTTGGTTCTTGTGTGACAACCATGATTTTGTTTGTATCCAATTTATCCTTTAAGCAATTTTTTTGAAAAGCCATTGTATGCTCATAATAACAATGTAATAGTTAATATATGTTGGAAGTATGTGGGTTCTTGAATATGGTATGGACATGGCAAGATATGAAGACGAATATATTCCTCCCCCCCAACTGATGGTATTGACAATTTTATGAAATGAGGAAGAGAAATGTTTTTCCAACAATTATCATTCTAGCTTTTTATGGAATTCTATGATCAAAAGTTAGAAAATGACGTACCTTCACTTACACTTTGGAATGGATGAGTTGTATGTGTGGTGGCTGAAAAAATCTGATCATGTTCTTTTTCAAGTGGCTGAACAAGAAGAGTCATGTATAGAGAGATAAGATGACTTTTTATTGCTTCTACTCAAACTTGTTGAATCTACTCCAAAATGCTGAAAATAATAGTCTTCATGTCTTCAAAACTCATTTGCACAATTCCTACTATGTGAAAAGATGTTCTGATGTCGAACATAGCAGAAATTGTTGGCTTAGTGGCCATTAATGGATGCCACTAGTCAACACGAGAACTCTCACCATTGATGACAATGAGAATCAAGATGCCCAAACACATCTTGCTAGGTACGAATGAATTTGTCGATTTCGAGTCACCTAGAAGATCTGATGAACAAGGGACATTAATGTATTCCCATTGTGTCAGCATGAGGACTTGCCATTAAGCATGCAAGCCATCAAGGTGTCTTTACAAGAACTTAGACTCAAGGACTATGGACTCAATAATTTGCATTGAAGCAGGGCTTATTTGCGGAATGAAAATGACAGGAAATGGAAGATGAAAATTGAAGATGGCAATGGAGAACAGAAATGGCAATGGGCAATAAGCATGTGAATGAGCCTCTTGCTTTTATTTGTGGGTTATGAATGGACAAAAAGAGATGGAAAGTGTATGTGAATGTAAATTGAAAATATGGAGTGAAATGAGATTAAGGGTTTATTATGAGGTATGCATGTGATGGATGGATGTGATGGAGAAAATAATATCTGAAATTTTTTCAAGTGTTTGGATCTGATTTTGCATCAGCATATTTCCTCTTTGTTGTTGATCATCCTCTTATGAAACAAATTGGTCTCTTAGAGAGACACCATCCTCTTGTAGTCATTTGTCCTTCCTCCTGGAACCTGCAAAGAAAACTAATACTTCTTCTACAATGGAATGTAAGATTATCAAAGGAGAGAGGTGATCAATCCCTCTAGTTATGATATTTACACACAAAACTAAGAATTTGTATTAATGAAACAAGTTCTCAAAGGAAAAATCAAAAGAATTTATACCTGCTTTGGAATTGGATTTTAGCTGCAGAATGTCGACGGTTTCTGTAGCTAAAAATCTTGAATACAAAGTTAGACATTCATCTTTCATCATCAGTCCAAAATTAATCAATACCTTCAGAAATGTGAGAAAATAACTTATTCATTTCATTGATTCAATTTTTTTTATTTTATTTTTTATTTTTTATTTTTTACATGCAGTGACTTAGTGTGGCGACTTAGTGATAACACACAATTTGACTTCCCTTTGACCGGGGTCTTTTTAATCGAATTGGATCAAATGAATAGGACACCATCCATGTACTAACATTCTCCCAGCTACCCATGTGGCTTGTTTTGCTTGATGACACCTACAACCTAGAGTTTAAGAAAAACAACTGCGGAAAGTTGAACCAGCTGCGGAAAGTTGAATCAGCTGCGGAAAGTAGCTGAAACAGTCAACCATCAGATGCATATCCCTAACTGCCCCTTTTATCTAGCTAAAGAAAGTCCAAGTCCAAGTGTGTTCAACTGATTTAGCTCTTCCAATGAGCCCCATCAAATTTTTTTTTTTTTTTTTAACAAAATGCGCTGACAGATTTTATATCATCGCATGCCTTTTGATATTCATATAATACAAATCCATTGAACATAGATTTAGGCTGTTTGCGTGTGACATTTATAGTTTATACCATCAGCTAAAGAAAATCAAGGTGCTGAAGTCTTCCTATCTCATGACCAATAATCAAATTTAACCTCCAAAAATTACAAACATATTTTAGTTTCAAAATGCTCACATTTCAAATTGTCAAGAGAAACCTATCCCTGTGGTGAATTTAGAGTAGATGACAGTCTTATTATGAAGAATATGCATGCACTCCATAGTGAAAACAAGGAAAAATATTGTGAAGGCACTACAGAGGTTAAAATTCAATAAAGTTGAAATGCCTTAACCAATCATCTGAATCTTGAGAAAAGCTCAAATAGGACAGATAGGGAAATCTATATTGATGTTTATGAAATAGGACAGATATAATGGCCTATATGATTGTTGATGTCCCAAACAATCTCACTATTGAACTGACTCTTTCAGCAAAAGCACGTATGTAGCGTCCACATATGCAACGTCCACTTTTAAGGTGATTCTCTTTCCTGGTACATGGAAAGGATTTGACACAGCGTTAACATATGCAACATGCAACTGTCTGAAAAAATTATCCACAGATTAGATAGACCACGGCATCCACCTTGGGATCCTTAACAGCGACTTTGAATACATTGCCATCCTGAACAATTTGCCACGTCTTATCAGTCGGTTGTGAAGAGCCGTATGTAATTGGTCCACGAAATGGAGTTAAATCGAGTCATATTCAATTCAGATTGTTGTTAAATAGGTGTTAGATGAATTATTAAAACAAGAGATGTGTAATTATGATTGATTTACATGCGGCAAGCAAAAGTGGGCTCCAAAGAACCGAGGTTTCTCCCAGACCGCCACAAATTTCTTAAAACGGTTTCTGGGTTATCTAATCGAACCTGCTGGCGAAAAAACCCATGTTTTCTTTTTTTTTCAAATTCGTGTCCGTTTGGCCAAATTGTGCTTTTAAAGTTTGACGTTTTTCTCTATTTTCGTTTTTCCTGAGTTGTTGCATTCGGCCTGTAAAATTGATTTCAGGAAAAATTTGTTTTTAGATGCAATCAACAGCAAATGAATTAGTCAGTTTCAGGGAGAGGACGCTGTTAAAAAAAAATGTTTCCTATCATATTAAGCAAGTGCTGAGATATATTCTAGCTGAAGCAGCTCAGAAGTTTGTTTCAAACGCTTGCTAAAGAAACAGTGGATTCAAATTTGATGCAAATCCGTGATTCCGCCATTTATCCTTCAAGTCAGTAGATAAATGTGACTTGTAAAAAATCCTTTTCCCATGTTCCCATATGTGTTTCCACGGGATTCCATTGGTTTTTCCTATCGCAAATTCCTCCATACCTTCCTTCAAAGCCTCCTCTTCAGACTTTGTCCAAACTAACTTATTCCTACGTGCACCAGGCAGAGGACAGGTTCCTCTCATTGTGGATTTCCTATTACGTAAGTGGTATTTCCCATCATCAATATTACCATCTTCAAGATCTCCACCATGTATATCATTGTCAGCTTCATTCTATTCACATGATAGATCATTTTCAATTCTACCACGTCTTTTATCGTGAGGTTGGAAAGACTTCAAGTTCTGATCTAAGAAGTAAAAAAAACCATCCTATTTTTTTTTTTTTTGAGATGAGATCATGTGGCAGGCCAAGACCAAAGTCAGGCCTCCGTATGAAGTACCAATACAATACTGAGAGCAACATTATAACATGCAGTGTAGCAGAGAAACCTAACCCAATTTTAGCACTAACATATAAGCCACGCTTTTTCAAAAAGTATGGACAATCTAGTAGAGATGGCACTCCATAAAGGCCGTGACTTTCTCATAAATGTTAGTAGGAATCTCCACATAGGTATGTTCTCAATTGGGATGTTCTGGCTGTATGAAGGATTTTCATTGCTGATTACAAGAGTCAGGTAAACAACTAGAGGAGGCTTTTGCATATTTTTTTTTTTTTTAATGTTTTTGCAGGTTCGTTTTAAGGTCAAAACTTGAAAAGGGATGCAGATTTTCTTGTTGAAGCCACAGTTAAAGCTAGGATTCAAAATAGACATTAATTGTTTTTCTTTTTTTCTCTGAAATTGTAAATTTTTATAAGAAGGATTAATGATTTTTCAATTTTAGATAACAAAGACTTCAAGAAAAACATGCTAAAAACAGGACTTTGACTGAGTTCTTAGGCAGTTTTTTTTATCAATCTAGGCTGGGTGACTAGGATAGAATCCATGTCAGAACAATTCTAAAGATTTCTATGTGGTTGGTTTCTTCATTGGACGCCTGTAACCTACTAAACCTTGAAATCAGCTGCGGAATTCTCAACTAGCTGCGGAATCAGGCTACATTCCAAAACCTTATTAAAACAGGATACAGTGTTTTGAGAACCACTACAAACCATAACTAGTCAATTTTGGACAATTTGAACCTATCAAAGCAGTTGGGTTTCATTTTTTTTAATTGAATTAATTAAAATGATGAAGTTTATTTTGTCTCCTCTTTTTTTTTTTTTTTTTTAGCATAACAATTCTTTTTCTGATCCTCCAGAGCACACAAAGTGCAGAAGGAGAGCATACTCAAGAATTATTAATTTTTTTTTTCTACATAACAATCATTTTTCTGATCCTCCAGATCACACAAAATGCGGGAGGAGAGCATACTCAAAAATTATTAAATTTTTTATTTAGATGTAAGAAATAAGGTCTCCTAATTACACTTCCCCGGCAACAGTGCCAAAAATGTCTAGTCATTTTAACGTCTTAAATTAATCTACATAAATTATCAATCCGGGTATCGTAAACTGATGAAGTGTGGTGCACCATATGTGCTTAGTTAACATTTTTCTTACTTCGTTGTTTTATAGATTTTATTTTGTTTTGGGGTTTTGTTCTTGTTGATCTCCTAAAGCTTCTAATGCAGATGGAAATCCTATTCTAAGGTCTTAAGAATACTTTTAAAGGTCAAGTATGGATGTAGATTTCAAGACAAGGTTTATATCCCTAATGGTAACTTCCAAAACTTAGCACTTCAAAAGATCTCAAAACATGTTATTAATGGAATTAGTACTTAAACAAAAGTGTAAGTATGCAGCTACTTAAATCAAACAAAAGATGAAATACTGATCATGAAATCACTGTCCCTGTTGCTTATCTAAATACAGAAATAAAAGTTAAGCTATTGCACTCAAACAAATCAAAAATTGCAAGGAAAGTAAAACTAAAATCAAATTACACATTCATAATTCGATCCCTCGCCAGTAGTCCCGTTATGGCTTTCGGAGGTAACCGTCAATCATATGAGCAACTTAATAACTAATTGCAGAAAAGTAAAACTAAAATCAAATTACACATTCATAATTTGATCCCTCGCCAGTAGTCCCGCTATGGCTTTCTGAGGTAACCGTCAATGATATCAGCAATTTAATATCTAATTGCAGAAAGTAAAACTAAAATCAAATCACACATTCATAATTTGATCCCTCGCCAGTAGTCCCACTATGGCTTTCGGAGGTAACCGTTAATGATATGAGCAATTTAATATCTAATTGCAGAAAAGTAAAACTAAAATCAAATCATACATTCATAATTCGATCCCTCGCCAGTAGTCCCGCTATGGCTTTCGGAGGTAACCGTCAATGAAATGAGTGGGTTGATTTCTAAACTAACTTAACAAAGAAAATGAACAAGACTGAAATCAAAGCATAACTGAAATTGAAAAACTAAAAAAACAAAGTCAGCAAAGAGGTAAATCTCATGTCACTATTTGATGCAAAAACATGTAAAGAAAAAAACTAATCTACGATCAACCGGTTGAACACACTTACATGAATTAAAATTGCATGAATGAAAAATCTAAACTATCAAAATTGAAAGCAATCAAATGACATAATGAAATCAAGGCAAAATTACAAAATGAAATCTACTCTATCTTACATTCTAATGTGCTCCATGACATCTACTTCACATTTCCTTCCATGTTGAGAACATCAAAGCTTTATTCAAATTCTTCAAAATTACAAAGTACAGCAAAGCTTTTCAAAGCTTTCAAAAGCCATCAAGGAAGAACTACAAACTCCAAGCTAAAGAACTAAAAGCCAAGCCAAACTCTAAGCTGAGACTTAAGAACTAACAAATGAAGGAGAGAGATCTCCTATTTATACAAAAAGATGAGAAGCCATCTCATTAATGAGAGCCCATGAATTTCTCCCTCTACCTCTAGAGTCCTAATCAAAATAGGAACTGATAAGACACATGTCTTCTTAGAGTTACAATACAATTAGGAGATGTGACACATATCCTCATGATCCCATGATTCTTTCCACTCAAATTCGAATTTGGCCTTAGAGTGCCACATAAGGGTCTTCTAGAAGCCTCCTTTCTACCTACACATGTCAACAATCTCAACCCATTTGTTAGGTATAAGCATATGCACATTATTTTCTAATTTTTAACCGCAAATTCACTAAAAAGGCTTAGAATTAATAAAGTTTGGAAAAACATCAATATGGCCTAATGATAATGAAAGTGGGATGAATGTGGTGACATAGTAGTGAAATGAAGGTGATATAATGGACATAATAGTGAAAGTGTAATGGAAATGAATGACATTTTCAAGACTCAACATTGTCCAGCACTTCATCTTGCTTGAATCTTTTCCATTCTAGATGTCTATGTATGAATTTCGTTACATTTTAGGCATTTTAAAGTGATTTTTGGTCTTGATTTTTGCATAAATCGACTAAACCAGTATGTTGTGCTCTCATTTTATCAATAAAATCATCATTTTGATAGCTGATATATTTTGGCATACTTTATCCTATGACTTCACTTATATTTTCAATCTTTGAGAGCATATTTCTCTTATATTAATAGCAGAAAAATAATTATTATATTTATATCAAACTTTATAAACATGCCTATGCAATCTTATCACTAACAAGGTATGATAATTTTTAGAAATATGCATGCAAAATAACTCATTAGTTTGTCACAAGGTTGTTTTAATTTTATTTTATTAACATGCAACATTATGCATGCTTGTTTATTCAGTTTCTTCCTCACTTATTTAACCACTATAAACAGTTATCTTTAACTTTCTCGTACAAATATTCTATATAAATACTTTTCTATGTTTCATTGTAAAAAGTTGTTGAAGATAAATTGTATCATAATTTTGGGAATTCATTGATAATGATATCCCGAACCAGCAGCATCTGAGGCTCAAGATCTAGCAAAATGGAAGAAGTGTGTACCCAACAAAAGGAGAATCATATTGGAGGGAGTAAGAGACCATATTGTCTCAAATATCCATGGGAAAGAGATTTTGTATGTAATGTGGCAGGAATTGATAGATCTATTCCAAAATAGTAGTGACCACGGGAAGTTGGCGCTCAAGGACAAACTTTGAAATATCAAGATGCAAAAGAACGAGACCATTCCACAGTGCCTGAGTAGGTTCATACAACGTCGTGATGAACTTGGTAAAGTTGGTGTTATTGTAGTAGAGGAAGATTTGGTAAGCCTAACCTTTCTAGGCTTTCCCAAGAGTTGGCACAGCTACCAAACTTTGATGAATGGGAAGGAGAAAATACCAAATTGGGAGCGTGTATGGTCTGACTTGGTATCGAAGGAAATATGGCAAACTACCAAAGATGGGACCTCGTCCAAAGAAGAGGAAGAGGATTGTGCATTAGTCAGCAAAGGAATGAAGGCTAAGGGGAAGAATTCCCAAGGTGAGGTTAATTCCAGCCAAGAGGGAAAGAAGAAATATGTGTCCAAAATGAAGTGCTTTCACTGTCATAAATTCAGGCACTATGCCACAAAGTGTCCACAGAATAAGGAGCCTGTGGTAGCAGCAACAAGTGACGATTTGGTTTCACAGTTCGAGCTTGACTTCACTCTCATCACATGCATGGCAAACACAGTGATGGGGAGTGTGTGGTACCTAGACAGTGGTGCCTCATTACACATGACAGGGAATAGAGAATTTTGCAGTGACTTGGAGGAGAAAAATCTCCATATGAACATTGAGTTTGGAGATGATGGAAGGTACAGTGTGACCCGGATCGATACAGTCACCTTTCAGAGGGAGTCAGGCTCCCCTCTCAGAATCAAGGATGTAATGTGTGTTCTAGGTCCAAAGAATAATCTTGTCTTTGTTACAGGTTGTGAAGACCGTAGTTATGATGTGATCTTCAACAAAGGAAAGGAATACCTGTAACACATAGCCACAAGGTAGGTGAAGTGGATCTAGGTTCAAGTCAAGAACTTGTATGCACATGCAAATATATCGCCAAGAGTGAGGTGGAGCGATGTAGATCCTTAGTCCACGAGTTGTATAAATTTGGCCAAGGTCCATTGAGTCATTCTCCTCATGGATCATTACCTTGATACGAGGCTCATTATATTCAGTATGAAGAGGATCAATGTCAGTCAGATATTGAGGAGTGCATAGGAGTGTTGATAGCAGAGCAGGAGGGTTAGTAGTAGAGTCAGCAGCAACACAGTTTTCCTAGTAGAAATTTGCAGACATAGTTGATTTAGTTTCTTTTTTCTTTTTCTTTTTCTTTTTTTTTCTTTTTCTTTTTTAATGTTTCTTAGTGGTAGATGTCGCAGTAGCAACAACAACAATCAGAGGTATTGCATGTAGTACATTCCATAGGTGCAAGATAGGGGTGGTTGATAATCTCTTTCTTGTTGAGAGGGAGTGTTGAAAATGAAGCAAGAAAGTCCCAATTTTTATTTTTTGCCTTAATCAAATTGAGGAAATGCAAAATTCCATATCAGCAGACAACTTGGAGGAGTTAACTAAGGTACATGGCTCTTGTCACTCAGTTAAGAACACTCAATTAGAGTTAATGAGTTGAAGTTCAGTTTACTTGAGTTGATTCCTAAAATATAGGATTACAGCTCTGTTAATTCGAGTTAGGAACATCAAGTTTAGTTTTGTGTAGTGTGTTCCTAAATTTTAGGAGCCTAGGTTGAGTTAATTTCAGGTGTAGCAATTTAATTCAATTAAATTGAGTTATAGTCAGTTAAACTAGTTCTAATTATTGGAGGAACTAGTGGAAGGTCAAGTTGTGGAAGTGGAACTTCAACCACACTCAATGATCATCCTGATAACTGATCAATCGACCTAAATTAGCTCATGCATGCTGAGAATTTGAGTTACCCAGTTGAGATGGAGATTCCATGGCAATGTACTATCAATTGTAAAATATTCCAATGTGTGCAAGTGGTGCATGCAGTCAAAGGAAGGACCTAAAGGAATTTCACAATGAAGATGAGGTCATTTCTTAATTAATTGGGGCCTAATTCCTTAAGGAACATCGTAAGGAAATAGGAACTTGGAGTGTTTGAAAATTTTCGAAGTGTTGGCCAAAGCCAGTCAGTCAGGCAGATGAATAGACTATACACTTGCACCGTGTGCTTAGGCTTGAGCAAGCATATGTATTCTTCTCTATTCTTCCATTAATGCAATATAGATAGTTAGGGGTTTTGAGAAGTTGCTTTCCCCTAGATAAATCTTTTGTGATTTTGTTTCTAGATGGTGAATTAAATTCTATGGATCAGTAGAGTAACTTCAAGTCATGTCATTTAGTAAATTTCATGATCAACGTTGAATCTATACATTAATTTCTACATAAACCTCATGCCTAGTCCCATTACCTCACCATCTAGGTGAGCTTCGAGGGTGTCATGAGTGAAGCACAAAAAATTTTCTTATCAACACATCACATGGTTTACATAAATAAATGCAACTATTTTTTCTTCAAAATACCCTGCTAATTCATCTACAACAAAATCAATATATTGATTTATGCATATCAATTTCTATTTATACAATAATAAAAATATGAATTTCATATTGATTTATGCATATCAATTTCTATTTATACAGTAATAAAAATATGAATTTCTTAATATTGCTCTAAATTATTAATTTCTATATTTAAATATAAACCTAATTAACTCTTTTAATTTAACAATTACTTTATTATTTCAATATCTTCATTTACATCTAACAATAATGTTCTATATTCAATAACATGTAAATGACAATTCCTTTTCTCTTTCATTTTATAATTCACTCTTCAAAACAGTCCAAATTCGATTATGCTTTAAACGTTATTGCCACCTCCATTCCATTTATCTATGTTTTTATTTTCCATATTTGTATTTTTCAATATTTGTATTATTACTTACCTAAATCTATGTTCCACCCTTAGTTTGCTCTTTACATAGTTTATTGTTATTTCTCATATTTATTTTTAACTAGTTTATTAACTTTAATATTTATTTTCATTTATCTTTTTTATTTTTACTTATTTACTATTTTTAATTTTTTATTATTTTTACATCATTTTATCTTACACTTTTATTTTATCCGTACGGTAATATATATATATATGTATATATTATTTATTATTATTCCTATACTTTATCTATTATATTTATTATTTGTATTCTTTATAGTTAGTATATTTTGTATTTTATATTGAGTTTAAATTAGGCAGGTATATCTATTTTATATATTATATAATAATTTATTTTATATATATAAACTTAAGATAAATACAAAAAGTCCCCCGATCCTTGGTGGTCACATGAGCGAAGTCAGTGCTCTAGAAAATATTGGCAGCAATCATTCCCCTCGCGTCACAGGTGGTATCAATGCTCATTAAGATCAACAACTATCGATGTTTTCCCTCATATGCTCAACCCTCCATCTTACTTGTCTCATCTTGGCGTATAACTCATTGCACCATGGGCTCTCTATGCTACAGTCACCTCGTTATTTTGCTTAGAGCCTGTTCTATCAGGCTTGCCAACTCCTCCTCTATGACTTATGCTCCCTTTGAGCCTCATTTCTTGTCCACAACTTCCTATTGCTCCGCCATGAGTCGAGAGAGATCTAGGGGGTGTCGCGCAAGTAAGGGGGGAAGAGGACACCCTCAACTACCTTTGAGAACAACATTGTAGTTTCCCTGTACGATTTTTGCATCCCTCCCCATATCACATGCTAGGTGCTTGAGTCTGAGGAGGTTGAGACTCGTCGTGGTATGCCCACGTTGTGGGCTCCCTGCAATCTCCTTCCTTGTCATCTCAAGGACAAAGAGAAGGAGAAACTGAAGGCTATTGGTTGGATCGCGGAGCTTTCAACTTACCATAGTCACACTTCCTCCTCCTTCAAATGACTAAACCATGACCTGAACATTGACTTCCCTACCAATGTTCTGTCTCCTTCCTCCCCACCTTCTAAAATTCTCCTCCCATGCGCTCGTCCCCCCCCCCGCAAATTCTCATCGCTCCAACTTACAGTGCCTCTCCCATTTGCAAGTGATGTCGAGCCTACTCCTCCTCCTTCCTTTGTGTGTGCCCCGGTCCCTTCTTCCTCTCTTCCCAGTCCCAGTCCCTACAGTTGTTACATCTTTGAGGGAATTCCAAGTGTAGTGAGAAACACTCTAGTCTAGTGTGGCTCCAATTCAACTTTTGAAGCGGGAATCTTCCACAGGTTCATGTTAACTTCTCAGGTTATGGTTCAACCCAGGTTGGTCTATCCTAGCCTCTCGGCTCACCTATTTTAGCTTGTTGACAGATGGCCTAGTGCCACTCAAATACAAATTGAAATTTTGTTATTTTGATGGCTTACTGCAATTTCGTAACCTTAATTTCCACCTTTGGTTTCCCCTTCCAGGGGCAAAGGAAACTCTATGACTCAATCTTTGGTTTCCCTGTTCTGGTGCAGAGTTCTCCAACAGATGAAAGGCTCAGTCCTTCCATGCTCTCGAGACTATACATTACATATTTTTCGCTCTTAATATAATGTGAATATCTATGCTTACAAAAAAAATGATTAATACAAAAAGAAAAAGAAATTGGTTAAAAGTTATACCAACCTAGATCTATCTTAACTTCGAATCTACCAAGCTCTTTTCACTTTAAAAGAGGTCAGAGTTAAGATGGATCTAGGTTTTAAAAACAGTATAATGTTAGTTTTTATTTCATGTCTCAAATATACTTAAGTATTAGTTTTTTGTTTGCTAAATATTTATTTATAAATTAATATAAACTATAATATATTAATAGTGGTCCTACCTACCTTTTAGCTAAATTCCTTGCCTTAAAACTAAAGCCCTTAGTTGGCCGGACAGAGTCTTTCGTCAAACACTCTGCTTCCTTTGTTGAAGAGCTCAAGAACATCAAGGTTGACCCTGGGGACATGCTTGTTAGTTTCGATGTTGTCTCCCTTTACACTTTCATCCCTATAAGTGAGGCCATGGAGGTAATTAACTACCTTACGGATCCCGATATTGCTCAGCTAGTTGAAATTTGTCTCACCTCCACCTTTTTTAGTTTTGAGGGCGAGTTCTTTGAGCAAACCTGTGGCGTTTTCATGGGCCCACCACTTTCACCTGTCATTGCTAATCTTTTTATGGAAGATTTTGAATCCAAAGCTCTATCGTCAGCCCGTCTTCTTCCTAGGCTTTGGAAAAGATTTGTAGATGACACTAATATCATCTGGTTGCATGACCAAGAAGAATTGGAGCTCTTCTTCTAGCATCTCATAAGTCAATCTGCAGCCATTAAGTTCACCATGGAACAGGAAGTTGATGGTTGCCTCCCTTTCCTTGATATTCTTATTTCTAAAAATATGGACGGTTCCCTCTCCCACCAAGTGTTTCGAAAGAAAACACATACGAAGCAATATCTTCATGCCAGTTCACATCATTTCCTGGCTCAAAAGTTGGGCGTTCTCAACACTCTCGCTACTCGTTCCATACAGGTCTAGATAATAAAAGTTTTGAGAAAGAGAAATCCCATCTCCTTAATGTATTTGTCGAGAATGATTATAACAAATACCTGGGTCAGAAGGCTTTTCTCAAAGCCTCCAAATATTCGGTTGTTAAAAAGAAGCCTAAAGAATGAGTTCAAGGAGTCCATCTTCCCTATGTTCAAGGGACCACTGATAAGATTGCGAGGATTCTAAGGAAGCATAATGTTCCCTCGACCTTTAGACCTCTTAACACCATCCGTAAATCCCTCCGTTCAGTTAAGGACCCTATCGATCCTAAGGACATTAAGAGGGTTTATATTATTCCTTGTTCCTGTGGGACCCCCTATATTGGTGAGATTGGGCGCTCCATTAATCAAAGGATTAGTGAGTACGCAGCTGATCTTAAGCATAGGCGAACCAAGTCTTCCGCTCTCGCAGAACATGTGGAGAAGACCAATCATCATGTCTGTATTGAAGATGCCAATGTTATTGCTAGAATTTTGTAGTTCCATCACTGGAAATTTAAGGAAGCCACGAAATTGAAAGGAGACCTAGTAATCTCAATAGAGAGGATGGCTGGAAAATCAATAGTTGTTGGGTCCCGACCCTTGCCTCTTAGTCGTTTTCTCCCCATCCTGCCCCCTATCTTTATAGCTTGGTCTTTAATTTTTCCCCCCTTATCCTCTAACCCTTTTTCTCTGGGGCTTCATTTTTTGATCCTCTTTAAGGTTATTCCATTTATTATATGATATTTAA
Source organism: Pinus taeda (assembly GCA_000404065.3). Classification (NCBI taxonomy): domain Eukaryota; kingdom Viridiplantae; phylum Streptophyta; class Pinopsida; order Pinales; family Pinaceae; genus Pinus; species Pinus taeda. The sequence continues at coordinate 19,037 of APFE030986577.1, forward strand.
ATACGATATTTAGGTTATAAGTACACAGCTGATTATTAAATTTAATTAAATATTATTATGATAACCCTATTAACAATACAACAAATCCTTTCAAAACTCTAATTAATAAATCTATATCTTGGACTTCGGTAATAATATGCTAATTAACCCTTAAATTAAACTATTAATTAATTTAAAATAATTAAAAATATTCTTTCTAACCCCTAAAAAATTATTCTCTAATATTTTATAAATAACTAGTAATTTATTTTATATTTGAATTAATTTAATATATATTTAGAACTATAAGTTTATAAAAAAGCTCATTTAATTTTTATTTTAATAAGAATATAACTAACTGTTATATCTATATTTTAAAATAAAGCTCATTTAACTTTTATTTTAATAAGAATATAACTAACTATGTATATTTATATTTTATTTTTAAAGAAACTTTTATAACTAAAGATTAATTACTATAATATTTATTAAAAATAAATAATAAAATTTAACTAACTATTAATTTATATTTTATTTTGTAATTTATTTATATATTTATTTTAACTTTAATTTAATAAGAAATATAACTAATTGTCTATTTTAATAATCAATTGAATTAATTTATATAAAAATAAGGTCATGTTCTTAATGCCGTCCAACTAACCATTTCCCGGTATATTTATATTTTAAAATAAAGCTCATTTAATTTTTTATTTTAATAAGAATATAACTAACTATGTATATTTATATTTTAATTTTTAAAGAAACTTTTATAACTAAAGATTAATTATTATAATATTTATTAAAAATAAATAAATAAAAATTAACTAACTATTAATTTATATTTATTTGTAATTTATTTATATATTTATTTTAACTTTTAATTTAATAAGAATATAACTAATTGTCTATTTTAATAATCAATTGAATTAATTTTATTAAAATAAGGTCATGTTCTTAATCCGGTCCAACTAACCATTTCGCGGTCAAATCTAGCTGTTAGTTAATATAGCCTAGTCAAGAAATTTAGTCATTGGATGTTCTGCTCTAGCTATTTAATATGAAGACCTAGATGTGATTCTTCAACTTGTCCTGACGATGAATCCTGTTTGGTTCGAAACGCCTTGACAAATGCTCTTTCATGTGATTTACGCCGAAAAACTTTCATAATACTTGATATGGATCACAGAAGCCTAAATTCAACAATATAATAAATATTTAATAATTATTTTTATAATTATTAATTATTAATTGTTGGAATTTAAACTTGTAAATAAATATAAATTTATTATTTTAAATTTAATAGCTAGTCTAACTTAATAAGAGGGAAATGGCTTTTTGGCTGGAATCTACTTATGCAATTTCTAGCAAGATTGTTACTTTCTTGTTAATTTAATAAATACACTTTTAACACATTTAAATCGATATATGTACTTTCATATATATTAGTTACTATAATTATTGTAAATTTATATATATACTATATAATATATATATCTATATATATATATATATATATATATATATATATATATATATATATATATATATATAGATATATATATATATTATAATGTAATGGACAATGCACATAATTTGTATAATAAATTTATTACTATGTAAATTTTGATGGTCAAACTTAACCACCCTATTTTTTATCAATCATAACTGATTTTGAAAATTTTATTAAACTATAATCTTTTTAATTTCTATTAAATTAAATATCATATATAAATTTCGTTTGAATGTATAATTTACTAGACCGTTCATTTTTAATGGTTGGATTTAATTGTGCTAAAATAGCTTTTGAGAAAAGTGTTATCGTCCATGGTTTGGTTATAGCTGATGGTTTTGTACATTATATTTATTTAATCTATTAGATTTTGCCCATGGTTTGGTTAGAGTCCACAGTTTTGTACTTTATATTTTTTCAATTTATTATTTTTTGTTTGTTAAATTTTCTTTTATAAAATAAAATCAAGTAAAATAGGAGTGAATATCAATGGTTATGAATCTTATTATATTCTAAATTTATCATGAGTATTAAGTTTTTAGATTTAAATTAAAAAATGTTATAAAATAAAATTAAAATAAAATATTTAAAAAACATAAAAGAAAAAAAAAACAAAAAAAATTATGTTAAGATTAATTTGTCTATCTATTATTTCAAAGTAATTAATTTTATCTATATGTATTATAGAACGACTATTTTCATGAAAATTGTGTTAGCTAAAATATAGCTAACATATTCACTTACAATTTTAAAAAAATGGTATTGCTTCCTTTGTTTTTGTTCCTATATCTTTATTCTTAAATAAGAAACAAAATTGGTTAATATGTATATTGAGATTAATTTGTCTATCTATTAATTTCAAAGTAAGGAGTCGAGACGTGATTGGGAGGAGAGACTTTCTGAAAATTACTATTATTGTTATTATTGTTTGTAGGATGAGGTAAGTATGATAAAGAACCTTTAAGATTTAGCACTGATCTATGTATTTTGCTCTGAACTTATAGGATCATAAATGCATAATATGGAATGTATTAAATATGATAGATTGCAGATGTTGTAACTAATTGTAGGGTAGACAAATGAATGAAACACAGGGTTCTCTTCTGTGTAAAGAAAAACCCTGAAATAAATGATGGACATACTTGAACTAAAATGTTCTGTGTATCTGAAGTAAGAGATAAATTTGTGAATAATAGTACTAAACATAACCTAAAAGTAAATAGGGATAATCCAATTATCTTTCTAAGAGATTCCGAAACAAATATTGATATTGTTAGAAACAACAGTCGAAAGGTGAATACATGATTAACCAATTCTCCTGCGCTAAGTTAATTAAAGAACAAATCAATACACATATGACTATAAAACCCATCGGAAGATGCCATTGCAGTGGAACTGGAAAAGATCAAAACAATCATGGAATGGACAGCTCCAAAGAATGTCGTTGATATCTTATCATTCTTGGTATTAACCAGGTACCATAGACTTATTGAGGGATTTTCAAAAACTGCCTTTCCAATGACCTCCTTACAGAAAAAGGGGTGTGCTTTCCACTGAACAGCAGAGTGTCAGCAGAGTTTTGAAAAACTAAAACATCTCCTCACCACCGCACCAGTGTTAAAAGCGGCTGATCCGGAAAAGTATTTCATGCTTTGCACAGATGCAAGCAAGGAGGGCATTGGTGGGGTGCTGACACAAGAGGGAAATGTGATTGCTTACGAATCTCGAAAGTTGAAGGAATATGAACAATGTTATTCAGCATATGATCTTGAGTTGACAATAGTGGTGCATGCACTTAAAATGTGATGACATTACCTACTCGGAAAGAAATTTTTGTTGCTAACCGATCAAAGCAGCCTTACAATTTTTTTTAACCAATCTAACTTGAACGCTCGACATGCCAGATGGACAGCCATTCTAAGTGAATTTGATTTTGAAATGAAACATTTAAAAGGGAAGGGAAATCGTGTGGCTGATGCACTAAGCTGAAATTTACATTGTATCTATGAGGTTCAGATGAGCGAAGTAAGTTTGAATATCCTTGAAATCATAAAAGAAGTAGCTAACAGAGACCTAGACTATTCCTTCCTTTGGCAACAAACAAAAGAAGCTTTTCTAAAAATTGAAAAATCAGAATTTGAAATAAATTCTAATAATCTCCTTACCTATAAGAACATAATTTATGTCCCTAACCAAAGTTCGGTTAAACTTTTTTTGTTGGCTGAGTTTCATAGGAAGCCTTGTGTTGGCCATCTTGGTTATTAGAAAATGCCTTCAGCCATCAAGAAAGGATACTTTTGGCCCGAATTGAGGAAGGATATTACATAATATTTGTCCAAATGTTTGGAGTGTCAGTTGGTAAAGGTCGAGCAACAACACCCGTCGGGTTGTTGCAATCGTTGCCCATTTCGGAATGGAAATGGGAGACTATATCCTTAGATTTCATTACCGGCTTACCTCGCACAAGAAAGCAACATGATTCAATTATGGTGGTAGTTGAAAAATTGAGTAAAAGATCTCATTTCATACTAGTGAAGTCCACATACAAAACTGTAGATATTGCGGACATATTTATGAAGGAAAATTTTCGCTTACATGGGATACCCAAAGTAGTGATTTCGAATAGGGACATGAAATTCACTTCTACCTTGTAGAAAAATCTCTTTTCGGGTTTAGGTACTCAGGTCCAATTTAATACCGCTCACCATCCCCAAATGGATGGACAGACCGAACGGGTAAGCCATGTGTTGGAAGACATGCTAAGCATGTTTGTGATGCAACAACCACACAAGTGGGAGGATTACCTTCATTTAGTAGAATTTTCATTTAATAATAGACACCATGAATTGCTAGGCATGAGCCCCTTTTAGGTGTTGTATGGGAGAAAGTGCAGAGCGCCCATAGACTGGAATGATATAGTTAATAAGTTCGCACTGGGTCCTGACATGCTAGCAGAAATGGAGGAGACCGTGAGGAAGATTCGACAAAATTTAAGGGAAGCCCAAAATAGGCATAAAATGTATGCAGATAAAAAGAGGACGTATAGGGAGTTCCAACCGGAAGATCACGTTTATTTAAGAGTGAAGCCCCGAAAAAGTTCATTACAATGGCATGGTTGTGTAAATTAGCACCCTGATACTATGGCCCCTTTCAAGTTTTGGAACGAGTTGGACCGGTGGCTTATAAGCTTGTACTACCAAGCCACATTCAGGTCCACAATGTATTTCATGTATCGTTACTGAAAAAGTATGTGTATAACCCTCATCACATTATTGATTGGGAAAACATTCAGGTAAACAGTTAAGTAGATAAGACCAGATATATTGTTTTTTTTTAAGAAAACGAAACATAATAGTTTATTCTATGGTGCAAGTCAAACCGAAAGGAGAGTTCTTAGCAAAACCTCTTCATATTCTCGATTAGAGAGAAACTAACTCGTGAAAGCGAGCCATTACCCAGGTTAAAGTGTAATGGAAGCACTTTGGCCCGGAAGACACCACCTGGGAAGAGGAGGAATTTATGCGAAAGGCTTATCCGGCATTATTTTCTGAAGGAAGAAAGAACACCAGGGACGGTGTTCCTCATATGGAGGGGGAGATGTAATGCCCCAAAATTGCATTAAAAATTACTTAGAACTAGTAAGTAAATCTTTATCGGATGTTTAATTGCAGTTTTAACTCATTCTGATGTTTAGCATTAAATGATGGAGGTTGGAAGGCCAAGAAACATTTAGTATGGTTATATTATGATTTCCTAAATTATTGGTAACATTACTTTAACAGAATAAAATTGTTTTGATTTAGTTAAAAGAAATGGTTACCAAGAAACAGTTAACCCTCTACCTAAAAAGGGAAATATAGAGAGGGGAAAGGGGTAAGAAAATCTATCCTAGAGCTGGGTACTACAAACCAGTTGAAAGGTTGCCCAATACAGTCAACATAGAGCACTGAGATGGAGGCTGGAAAGTAGTCCCGAGGCCCGTGGTACTGAATATAATTGGATATAATCCAGCATGGAAGGTAGAAAGTGCTCGAGGGGAGTCTGGATGTGATTTCGAGACACATGGTTGGGAGAAGACACTTTTTGAAAAGCACTATTATTGTTATTATTGTTTGCAGGATACCATGTAAGTAAGATAAAGAACCTTTAAGGTTTAGTACTGGTCTGTCTATTTTGCTCTAGACTTATATGATCATAAATGCGTAATATGGAACGATATTAAAGATGATAGATTGTAGATGTTGTAACTAATTGCAGGGTAGGCAAATGAACGAAACAAAGGGTTCACTACTGTGTAAAGAAAAACGCTAAAATAAATGATGGACATATTGGAACTAAAATGTTTTGTGTATCCAAAATAGGAGATAAATTTCTGAATAATATTACTAAACATAACCTAAGAGTAAACATGGGAAATGCAATTATATTTCTGACAGACTCGAGAACAAGTATTGATATTGTTAGAAACAGCACTCAAAAAGCGAATACATGATTAACCAATTCTCCTGTGCTAAGTTAATTAAAGAACAAATCAATACACATCTGACTGTAAAAACCATCGAGATAATCTTTCCCCGTAAGATTCTAAGTAATGAAGGAAATGCATGCATACACAGTAGATCACTTATTAACTTAGCCTAATGTTTATAAATGGATACAGTGCACAAATGAATAAGGTTGCAGAACCTTGAATTCCTTTGTACTAAAACAGAATGCATACATCATATTAACCATTGCATATAATAGCAATACGCATACACTATCAGTTCAGAGTAATTAATCAAAATATCCAATGCTACCCGAGAGGCACTGTTGACTCTTGTATGTATTTAAGAAGAAAATGTATATGGACTTCCTATAGGAAAAACAAGCGCAAGACTTAGAACTAGTCATAATAAGTTATACACTTAAAATTTACAACCAAATAAGAATGTTCGGCAGCTGAGCTTGTCATGGAATTAATTTTTAAAAAAAAATCAGCAGTTTACGCGTGCAACTAAATCCTAAAAAGAAAACCATCCATGAAACCTTGTAAGGATAAGTCGGAACAGACTATCAAGGTCTCAGCGCTAACCTGTAACATAACCGGAAGACTGTAAGCCGTTTCGAATTTCATGACCGCCGACCCAAACATTATATTTTTCCCGTAAAGCTACTTACCTGCCATAGATTACCAGGGATTAGTATGGGTAGTTCAAGCGTAAACCCTTATGGAGTAACAGTAGTAAATCACTAACGATAACAAGGTTTCTTACCTGGGATAATGGCATCCTCATGATGAAATGGAAGTCTGCAAGAATTAGGAAGGGTTTAACGACAATCTGGAATCTGAGATAACAATGTATAAACCAACAGTAAAACTTAATAAACAAGATTTTCTAAAAACCATGTCGTTGTCCCAAGAAATTACCTTCATCAGATGTTTCCAAGCATTGGTAATCCTCTGCCATCTCTACAACCTCTGAAATCATACTTGGAAACCTCGTATCGATGGTAAAATCCCTCAAGGCTGAATGAATAAAATCTCTGATCATGAAGATTAAAGGTTTACCTACTTTGGAAGATGCCACCATCATTTCGAACCAGAACCCACCATGCATAGCGATGAACATTGGGGAAAACCCTGACGACAATGGAGCAATGCGGAAGACCCAAATAACAGTAACAATGAACCACTAGAGGCACAAAGGCGAGAGATTGGTTAGAGAAACGAGCGCTAATCCTTTCCCACCGTCGGATCGATAACAAAGGATCAACAATGCCAGAGTAAACCATATGGCGGGACAAAACAACAATACTACACCTCGGACAGGCCGCTCACCTTGTGGCAACACCGGCGACTGACAACCAAGCGAGCTATGCCTTGAAAGGTTGGGTTCATTAATATCAAAGTATCCCCATTCGTATTTCGTCACCTGAATAATTAAAGTATGATTTGCAATCACATACGAATAGTTTAATACCCTCATAACTACCATTAAATACTTTGTGTATGTGTGTGCCAAGGGCATTATGGACCAATAATCATTATCTATAAGATTGTAAGGGTATAATAGTAAAAAAAATATATGGTATCTATTTTAATTCGTTATAATTCATAGTTTTATATGAAATTGTTGTTTAGTTGTTAGAAAAAAAGTTGAAAAGAAATAAAATAGTTCAATGTTAAATAATGAAAAATATGAATAAAAAAAATGTAATCAGTGCAATATAGTTTAGAATCTCCATGTATTTTATTTATTTTTCTTATAATAACATTTTTTATTATAATAATAATCATTCATTTTCCATATTAATTATTTTCTTTTAAAATCATCTAAAAAAGTAAAACTTACAAGTAAATTGTAAACCATTCAAACTAACATTTTAACAAAGCATTGTCTTAAATGGCATATCCTCCCTCTCTTGCTTGTCACAATCGGAGAAGAAATCATTAACCAATTGAATTAAACATTAGTTGTTGTAATATTGATATAATACAAGAATAATGTAGGTTACTTCTTTTGTAAATATTCCCATTATTTTTATGCATTAATGAACAAGTTAAACTTCTCCATGAATAACTATGCTACGCTCACAGAAACCCTTGCCTTTGGTAAGACATGTTCCTAGCTAGAAGAAAATCCATTTTAGTCTCCCAATGAGCAATTATCAATCATCAGACCCCTCTTCTCCTTCCTCTCATTTTCAAATTGCATAAAGGAATTCCTCTCATCTTCGAATTGCATAAAGGAATTTCCCATACGTAACCCAGCTTAATGCAAGTTTTTTGCAACAACCAAATAGTCCATTATTTTACACAGTGACAGGAAGAATACACTCCATTGAAGCCCACGAGAGAAGAATCTGTTAGTGGTTTTCGCTGGCCTAAATCACACTTAACACAATATATGGATATCATCCACCCTGTAAAACCATTTATCTAAAAAAAATACACATGCGTTAACAGACCTTTCAGCCTAAATTTTAAGCCCCCTCTGCAATATGTTGGGCTAGGCAGTATCAGAGCGGTCTGCTTTTTCTCTGTTTTTCTTTGCATGTCCCCAACGAGGTCGGGATATAAGGAGTTAAGGCATGAACTGGTCGAACCTTTGCAAGACCAGCCTCGCAAATCCCGACGGCCTCCCATGGCGGATGAAAAGAAAGATGAGGGGGCAGGAGATCCTATCAAAATCTTGCTCGAAGAATCCCTCGAGCGGCAAAGGAACGCGATGATGGATAGCTTTGCACAGATCCTTCAGTGGCTACCCAGAGGCAACGCATCGGCTTCCAACAGCTACTCTGGAAACACCACACCATTTAAGGTACAAGTGAATTTTGAAATCCCCATCTTCGAGGGTAAAATAGACGTAGATGCCGTAGATAAATGGTTAAATCTGCTAGAAGGGTATTTTTCTGTTCATGAATTTTCAATTCGGGAAAATATTGTTTTCGCTCTTCTCAAAGCAGCCCCCCACGTCAAGGACTGGTGGGAAACCTACTGCGAGCAGAAGGATGAAACTATAGGCTCGCTATTTTCAGCCGCACCCACCTGGGATTCATTCCGAGAGGCCATCAAGGAGCAATACTACCCTGTCAAAAGTTATGAAGACAAATACATCAGATGGACCACACTGCGGCAGGGACGAGACCAAGATGTGCCAGAGTTCACAAACATTGTTCACACCCTTCGCACACAGTTGGGTATCAAAGATTATGAGCTGCATTTGGTACTCAAATACCACGGTTGCCTACACAGATACATCCAGGAAGAGATGGAGTTCTTGAACATCTCCTCGCTCGGCACAGCGTACCGATACACTGTCAAAATCGAGCAAAAATCCAAACAGAAGAAGCGAGACTTTGGATCTGCAAATCAGAAGACCAAAGGACAAAGCCAAGGCGGGGTGACCCAAGACAACCCGTCGAAGTCACAAGAAAAGAACAACACCACGAAGCCGAAGAAGGACACAGGAAAGTGGTGTGAGTTCCACAAGAGTCCCACAAATAACACAAGTGAGTGTCAGACCAAGCAGTCATTGGTGGCCGAGTTAAAAGCTTCTGAATCAGATACATGTTCCGACCCTGAGCCAGAACCCGACAAGGGGAATGGCAAAGGGAAGCAGATCATTGATGCGGATCCGAGCGCCACCGTTGCCACTGCCAAGATCCAGAAGAATGAGCCCGAAGAGCCAGAGGAGGGGGAACGCCTTTTCCACTCACAAATGTGGGTGAAGGGTTCGCCGCTACAATTCATTGTCGACAGTGGCAGCAAAAAGAACCTGATTTCAGCAGAGGTCGTGAAGCGGTTCGGCCTACTGACTACACCACACCCGCAGCCATACAGTATCGGGTGGCTTCATGAAGGACGAGATCTCAAAGTTCGCCAGCAGTGCCGCCTTCCCTACAGCATCAAACCATTCACAGACGAGGTATTGTGTGATGTTACACCTCTGGATGTTTGTGATGTTTTATTAGGCCAGCCATACTTGTGGAGGCGACATGCTGTGTATGAGTCTAGGCCTCGTGCTGTCATTATTTCTTTGAGTAATTCATTATACAGGATACCAGAGATAGCCCCACCTACTGCCACCTCTTTGATCACTGCTAAGAAAGGCAGCAAGCTCATATCACAGACCAGGAAATCCATCTGTATGGTTCACTCCCAAAGTAAGGGGAAGATCGTTGCTACATCCATGACCATCACAAAGGGTTCCGCCACACAGCAGCAGCAGCAAAGGGATACGGTCATGAAAGAACACAGAAACAACTTCTCCTCACCCATAGGGGTACCACACAAGCTTCAAGTGGGCAACAAAGTCTGGTTGCATCGACAGAAAGAACGCTTTACCAGAACCCATCAGAAGCTCAGACCACTCCAACATGGTCCTTACAGCAGAACCAAGCTTGTGGGGAACAATGCTTTGAAGCACATCATTCCTCCATTCTTTTACCTGCACCAAGTGTTCAATGTGGACCGTCGTCGACCATGCTTCCCACCATTACTGGACACATCAGACAGTGCAGAACAAGTTCAACAGATGGAGGAACTCAACGCAATTGGGACCATTGCTTCCTAAGGGGGTAAGAATGATCCAGGTGGATATTGGTGGCCACCTACCAAGTCCATCTGGACCCCCATCATTGTTTCTCTCGACATTTTTAGTTTCCTTAGTTGTAGCACAACTTACTATTTTAGCAGTTTTTCGGGTCCTAAACTTCCGGAGCCATTTTGAGGCCCTAAACGACATTTTTTGGGAAATCTGGGGGAAACATGGGTCCATGGACCGATGTTGCCCTTCCCAAAGTGGTAGTTCTCGGATAGATCTTTCTAACGAGCTATCATCCGCGTCAAACGGAGATCGGATGCCAAAGTTACGACCCCGGGAAATTGATGTACCAGTTTACCCAAAACGGGGCCCACAATTTGGCGTTTCATCTTCTAGGGGTAGGTTTTGGAATGTGAATGGTTTTCCATTGTTTCTCAACAATAAATAGGCCTTCGAGCCTCATTGTAACACAGTTCAAAATAGTTCAGAGGCATGTAGCCGCCACATCTCTTCTCAGAGATAAGCTACCATCGCCCTAGCTGGTTTATTTCCATTTCTGGGTGTAAGCATATTTCGGTATTTTCCATTAATGAAATGAAGTATTATTTCTGCTGCATCTTTGTGTATATGGTTATCTCTATATTTTGTTGCGTTCCTGTTTAAATCCGGATCAATTATGCGACTTACTAGAACATAGGATATTGCAGTAACATTGAATTGTGAATGACTATTGCTTCTTCCTCATTGGTTAATAGTTGTGATCAGTTTCTTTAATCGATTTCTTTAAAGTGTAAGTTTGATAATGAATAAAATTTATAGACTTGATAATGCATTAGAGTTGTTAAATACTCTTATACATTCCACTATTGATGAGATGGTTAAGATCAACAAAACCTCTCTTTCCAATATTAAAATGTGTTTGCAAAATGCACAGGAGAATATTGAGTTTTTGTAGCTTGAGAAAAAGCTACGGCAAGAGGAGTTATAACAAAAAATATATCCTTCTGAACTTGTTCAGAAGAATCCCTGATTTGACTTTGAAACAGGATCCTATCAAAAACCAGCAAGTAATCAAGTCAGTAATTTTGAGTTTGATCCCCATCAAGTGCCAATTTCAAGAGCAGTTTCGCATAGAGATGCAAAAATTCAGCTTGCACTTCCTAAGAAAATAATCAGACCTTGGGAAGAGCTTGTCCACAAAAAGCACATAACTAGTCTTGTATATGACAAGGACATATCCTTTCATATTCCAGATTACTCAAAACCCATCCAGTTTTAGAGTGCTGGATTCCTTCATGACTGTTCACCTTCAATTGTTCCAGATTTTGCTCCTCTTCCACAACAACAACAATAGATTGTGAAATGTCAACACTGTGACTGAGTTGGCCATATGAAAGATCACTATTTTGATCTCCATCCATGTAAGAAATATCATAAAACTAGTCATTCTTCAAACATATGCTTAAAAAACAAACCTCATGCAAGAACAAAGATTCATCTTGGATGGATTGCTTCTTGGCAATGGGCTTCAACAACCAAGAAGATATTTTGCTCATACAACAAGATTTGTTCTCGAATATTGAACAGTCTTGCAATTGAGTTTTCTCCATCATCTCACCTTGTATCTGATTGGGGGGAAACAATGGTCATCTACAAGCTTCAAAGCCACATCAAGCGAGCCTGAGCCATAACCTGGCATACCAGATTCAGAGTTGTAGCCAAAGAGAAAGATGCCCCTGAGCATGCCTTCAGTTGGTGATGCCTCTTCAAAGAATTGGGGACACTTCCTCTAGTAGAAGACTTCAGATTCTTTCCAGTTTTGGAAGAGTTCTAGGAATTGCATTGAGCATTCCAGAGTTGGTGGTAATCCTTAAACCATCACCGGTTGAGACCTCCCTTTTTAGGTTGAGGTTCTCCCTTTTATGCGGGGTGAGACCTCCCTTTCATGGTTGAAGGTTTCCCTCTTCAAAACATCAGGAGCACTTCCTCTAGCAGAAGACCTCAGCTTCATGCCAGATTTGGAAGAGTTCCGAGAATTGCACTAAGCATTCCAGTGTTGGTGGTCATCCTTAAACCACCCCCCTTATACGAACATCTAAGGGATCACATTCAGCCTAGTGCTTCCATGCATTTTTGCACATTTTGTATTATAACTCTCTTCTTGGACTCATACATACCCCTTCAGATTAAGGGGGGAATGTTGGACACCTAATCCTCTAAGGGTTGGTGTGGAAGCTGAACATCCAAAGGGAGTCCAAGGGACCACTTGGAATATGAAACCAAGGGTCATTCCTATGTGTTATAAATATGTGTCATTGTGAATAAGAAAATGAAATCTAGTGTTTATCATTCCTATTGCCTCCGCCATGTATGTGTTTAACAAAATTTAAGCCTTATTGTACCTTTGGAGGGATGTGATTTATGAAGAATTTGATTTATTGGAGGGATGTGATCTATGAAGAATTTGATTTATTGGAGATATATTATTGTCTTTGGAGAATTTATCTTGTAAGTGAGCATTTTTATTGATAATATATTTTTTGTTTTTTGTTTTTATCTAATGTATGGAATATATTGGTAATCTATGGTTTTTCTATTGTGCCATGATTTGTTGAAAATCAATCACATAGAAGCTAGATGTCATTATTTTATGCATTAATCATGAATAATATGTGAATGGTAACCCCTTAGTGAATCTTTGAATTGGCTCTCCCAAGTGAATATTGACCCCTCACAAAGATAATACTTAGGGTTTTCATGTTAGGGCATCAAAATATCCTTACTCCTCCAAATAGTGAGTTTTACATGCTACTACACCACATTAGATACCTCATAGCACTTGGAGATGCCACTTGGATCCTAATTCATGCATGACATCATCCCTAGAGGGCTAGCGATTCACACATGTGGGATTATTTTTCACTTGTGATAAAAAAATATAGTGGGTTGGCTTGTAACCCAAGGGTTTATTGTGATTTAAATTGTTTTTAGGGTCTCTTCCTCATATAAATATAGGAGATAAATTTTTATTTCATTCATCATCACTTGGACTAATTCGTCCTCGCTTAGAGAATTTAAGCCTTCTTGTACCTTTGGAGAGATGTGATCTATGAAGCATTTTATTTATTGGAGATATATTATTGTCTTTGGAGAAGTTATCTTATGAGTGATCATTTTTTTTTTTTTTAATCTAATGTATGGAATATATTGGTAATATAGGGTTTTTCTATTGTGCCGTGATTTGTTGAAAATCAACCGCATAGAAGCTAGATGTCATTATTGTATGCATTAATAATGAATAATATGTGAATAGTAACACGGTAACACCTTGGTGAATCTTTGAATTGGATCTCCCAAGTGAATATTCATCCCTCACAAAGATAATACTTAGGGTTTTGGTGTTAGGGCATCAAAATATCCTTACTCCTCTACAAGAATTGGTTGATCGAGCAATCCCAGAGGTTCCATCAACCCAATAACTAGGCACTGACCTTATCTAATAGGTGATAAAACTTTATCTTACCCACAACTTGAAGTTCACATGTTTTCTCTCTCTTATTTGGGTTCTCTCAAGGATAAGCGATCTGAATTAGGGCTTAGTGCGAAATTGCATGGGAGAGATCATTTTAGCTTTGGAAGGATTCAACATCAATAGTTGAAGTGTTTTCCTCAAAATCATTCCTCTTAGTGGCTAATCTCTCCATTTTTCTCCATAATCTCTCTTGCCATAGCTATTTTTCCCTAGGAAAAAGCCTAGTTTCGTAAGTCTCAATTTGAGGGCTTCTTAAAGGTTTCATGTGCCATTGTATTGCTATAATACATTGTTGGAAACATTTTCTTGGTACCTTGACCTTATACCATTCCATTTTACATGCTATTACTCAAGCCCTAGGTCTATGATGCCCTAGATTGGCCTCTCTAAGGGATGAAAATTGCATCTTCATCATTGTTCGGGCCTTTTACTTAAGTTGACTCATCAATTTGAAGCCTATTGTGTCACCTTAAACCTATAAGACTAAAATATTTCTTATAGAGGACCTTAAACTAAGATTCCTCCCATTAGAAAAATCCATAAAGAGAAGGGGTTGGTGGCTACGGTGGTAGTGGGGCAGTGCCTTATTATTTTCACTTGGTCTAGTGGTTTCCTTATACAATACCCCCTCTACAACACCTGCTAGATTTTGTGGCAACATTTTGGTGTTGTTTCTGGGGAGGAAGTGAGTCTAGCTCGTTGTTTTTTGAGGAAAAAATTGTAATTTTATTCAACTTGAAACAAGGAACAAAATTACATTTTGTAGGTGCTGAACGCATTTAAACATATAAGCCTTTCAACTGATGAGAAATAAAAAGGATTAATTTAAAAAAGTACATAAATTATTCCGAAGTTAATAGTGATAAAAATAACTTAACTTCTCCTTCTTTCCTTTCTTTTTCTTAACCTTTTGCTAAACCCTAGGGTTGTTCTCAACTGTTACCATTTCCAATTCATTTCCAGATGTATGCAAGGGGAATTATTTTTCTGAGCCCAATATATATGAGACATGAGTACTCTTTGAACCCCATGCCCTTTTCTTTGTGTGTTTCCTCTTTCTACTGCTATGATGCTTGGATCTCTATTAATTCGGTACCCTTCTGTATGTGAGTTGTGGTTCTAGATAGATCCAAAATGACTCTATATTTTTGGATACCATGTTGAGCCTGTGCATTTGTATTTGGATGGTTCTCCATGATTTCTTCTTCTTCTTCGAAAAGGTGAGGGTCACATACTTTCCATCCCTTTGGCTTATGGGCCTACCTCTTTTTATCGTTTAGGAATTTTTTTTTTCCTGTGGGCATGTGTTTTGCAAGTTTCCTATTTGAAAATAAATTCGAAACACAAATGGCATGTTATCCTAATCTAATACTTGGATCCAATACTTTTTTTATGTTTTAGTTGAATGCATATGGTAGACCTTTGCTAAGGCCCAACTCTACACAAATTTTGGAAAATGTAAAGACATGGCTTTTTTTGTTTTATCAAGGTCCATCTTTTTTGAATTTTCCCAAAGTATTTCCAATATCCTCTAGGACCTCATGGTGCCAGAAAGGAAGAGGGAGAATGGGTAGTCTCACCCATACTAGCATTATTGAAACCACCATATTTGTAGCATCAAAATCTAGGAACCATGGAGTAATGAAGATCCTAGCTCTACCCTAAAACCATGACTCGTCATTTAGGACATACTCAAGATATTTTTGTGTATTGAATTAACAATGACGAAAAGTTTGGAAAATAAATAGATATCACAGTTGGGGGTCAAATTAGAAAAATGACACTGGTGTAATACATTAAGTATGTGCTAGAAACCATTAAATATGCATATAATATCTTTGGCTTGGAGATGAAAAAGAAGAAGAAGAAGAAGAAGAAGAAGAAGATTTTACCTCTCAAATATTAACTTCCATGGATGGTGCTTGTTCCATTTATTGTACAATGTGGGGTACTGGGTTGTTTTGGATTTGATCTGATGGGATGTGAGCCTTCCCTTGCACTGCATCCTTGAGACATATAGATCTAGTAGGGTTTTTGTAGTAAGAAGCTTCCTTTTTGTTGGGTTGTGTTATATTATTTCCACATAGTTAACAGGGGGTTTGAGGGGTACCCCTAACCCCACTTTATGGGGTTCGGGGTAGCGCCCCGGAAAATTTTGGTTTTGGACCCTATGTTAGATTGGGCGGACCCACCTATGGTTTTGTGCATGATTTTCGCACATGTTTTTTGGACGCGATGGTTTTCGGTCCATGGTATTGGATGCCTCGTCATGTATAAATATGTATTGTAACACTGAAAGGAACATAATGAAAAATCAAGCTGGTAGTCCCGGTTTTGGGGTCCAGGGGAAAATCTCTGTGCATATGTGTTTTTTATGTGTTATGCTCTCGCATTGTTTATTTTTCTGTGATTTAGAATTCGTATGCAGGTAATTTCTGTACGGGGTTAAAACCTACACTTTTAGTATACCAAGATGTCTAGTTTCCTAGTACTTGTAACTCCACCACACAACCTCATAAGCATGATGATGGTGGAGTTTCTTGTAATAACATATATGTGCAATGGAGATAAATCCATTAATTTATTCTCTTCATGTTATAGGAATTGCATAATCACAGGGATACCAATTTGGTACTATATATTCTATTTAACATCCACCATAAGATCTAATTCAGACACCCATAAAAGGAACAAAAACACTTAGGGTCTTAATGAAAATTTGAAAACCCTCCTTTGGATCCATACTTTTAACCTCAGATCGTTCGATCTGAGGAGAAATGAGCTAAAGGAACTACTAGTAGATATGAAAACCCCTATCCACCGGCGTTATAGATCTCATTTCTCATCCTCTTCCCAAGTCCATTGGAGTGGCGAAATATGAGTTCCCTACTGCATAAGTCTAAATATCCTGACCATCACCAAAAGGTTATGGACGTTTACACTGACGTGAATGTGATCCTAGGGTACTGTCAAAGTGGCATGTGTTTCCATTAGATCCATAGGAGCAAGGATTGAGGGACTAATTCCCTTAGAGGTAAAGGCCCTGTCATCTTCCCTATCCAATCTTGGGTTCTCGACCTACACCACGTCACTAATGTCTTGTAAAAACTTCGTAGTCATGGTAAAAACCCTAGAAATCATCGTTTCCAATGAGATATATCCTTTGCCATGGCTATGATCACCAACTATTTCAATTATATATTTAATTATTCTTTCATATCATTAGGTTCAGTCTACCTCCTTGTTATCTGAAGACTAAGCTAGGAAAATGTCAGCTGACAAGACATATCCTCTTTTGGCGAATCCTAAATCAAACCATACCCAATCCCCTGGGAGTTATTTTAATATAACAATATATCTAATAAAGTGAAAAACTACAAAGAAGACTCCTGAGGTTAAATATCCTTCCATTCATCTTGAGACTCTTTTAGTTAGGAATATTTATGGTAATAATAACACCCCTACCACAACAATGGATAGGCCATTGATTATTGCTACCTTTAGGTCTTTGGATTTGAGTGGTGATGCTGATGCTCCTCACCCTTTACTAGATAAGTATCATGAGTCGATGCCTAGGTTAATGGTATTGATGCTATCACTACTGAAAAACATGTACATAATTTCTATTAGGTAGTGGGTGCTATGTTTATAATACAAGAAGGCATTTTGATGATGATATTTTCCCTCTCACTTGATAGATATGCTAGAGACTGGTATCTTAGCTTGCCACAAGGGAGTATTCCAAATTGGGATAATTTTCATGAGGCATTCAAGAAGATATGGGCTACAAAATTGGATGGGGATCTTCTCCTTGAGAGATTCCTTGCAACAACAAATTGTGCTTAATGAATACTGTCTTGTGTCCTTATCTAGACAAGTTTGTTATTGTATTCATTGATGATATATTGATATACTATAATAATGAGGAAGAGCATGTCAAACACTTAGCAACAATATTGATATTGCTAAGAGAGCATCAATTGTTTGCCAAGCTTAGTAAATGTAGTTTCTTTCAAATGAAAGTACATTACTTGGGATATGTTGTTTCCAAGGAAGGTATAACAGTAGATCCAGAAAAGATAAAAGCTATCATGGAAAGGGAAACTCCTAGGAATGTGGATGAGGTTAGATCATTCATGGGGTTAGCAGGTTATTATAGGAGGTTCACCAGGAAATTTGCATATATTGTTTATCCTATTACATCCTTGTAGTGAAAAGGTAAGAAATTTGAATGGACAGAAGAATGTGCAGCTAGTTTGAGTAGTTGAAGCAATTGCTTACAATTGCTCCAGTTCTAAAGATCACAGATTTGGACAAAGAGTTTGTGGTGTGTACAAATGATTACAAGAGAGGACTTGGTGGAGTCCTTATGCAGGAAGGACAAGTAGTGTGTTAAGAATCAAGGAAATTGAATGAGCACGAGAAAAATTATGTGACAGATGATCTTGAGTTGGCAGTGATCATTCATACATTGAAGATGTGGAGGCACTATCTTCTTGGCAAGAGGTTTGTATTGATGTGTGATCATAGTGGATTGAGATACTTGTTTGACCAACCGAATCTAAATTTTAGGCAAGCTAGATGGTTGTCTATGATCAGTGAGTTTGACTTTGAGATCAGGTATATTAAAGGGAAAGAGAACAGGGTTACATATTATCTTAGTAGAAGAGTACAAGTAAATCACATTGTAGCTATGAGTTCATACATAACAATTCTATGGGATCAGATCTTGTAGGAAAGACAATAGGATGATAAGTATAGGGAGCTTATGCACAAGTTACAACATGACACATGTGATCAGGATGTATCGTCTAACAGTAGATGGTTTGGTGAGATTTAGGGACAAGATCTATGTGTTGGAAAATAGTGAAATCGAGAAGCTAATCTTGTGGGAATTTCATGCTAAACTATATTTAGGTCAATCAGGATATTAGAAGACATTGAAGTGGTGAAGAAGTTTTATTATTTTCCAAATTTATAGAAGGAAGTGGCAGAGTTTGTGGCTAGTTGTTTGGATTTTAAATAGGTAAAGGCATAGTGTAAGAATCTAGGTGGTTTACTACAACTGATTCCAATTCTAGAGTGGAAATGGGAGGTCATCTCCATGGATTTAAATACAGGTTTTCCAAGGAAATTTGGACATCATGATTCTATTATGGTTGTGGCTGATAGGTTGACAAAGGTTTCTCTTTTCATTACAGTAAAGTCTACGAATTCAACTAGTGAAGTAGCACTAATCTTCATTAGAGATATAATGAGGTTACATGGTATTCCTAGGAAGATTGTGTCAAACATAGATGCCAAGTTCACTTCCAAGTTTTGGAAAGAGTTATTTGCAGGTTTGGGTACAAATTTGTCCTTTTGTACAAATTATCATCTGCAGACAGATGGACAGACAAAGAGGGTCAACAAGATTCTAGAGGACATGTTGAGGATGTACGTAATGCATCAACAATGGAAGTGGGAAGAGTATCTTTCACTGGTTGAGTTTCTTACAACAATGGGTATTGGGAATCTATGAGGATGAGTCCATTTGAGGCATTGTATGGGCAGAGTTGTAATACTCCTATTAGTTGGTGTGATCTAGTGAACAAGGTATTGATGGGACCTGCCATGTTACCAGAGATGGAATAGGAAATGCAGGTTATCAAACAAAATCTAAAGGTAGCACAATACATGAAGCAAAATTATGTAGATTAACACAAGGTGTTTAAGGAGTTTCAGGTTGGGGAACATGTGTATTTGCGCATCAAGCCTAAGAAGATCTCCTTGAGGATTGGGTTATGTGCTAAGCTACCACATCGGTATTGCAGGACTTTCTAGATCCTTGAGAGGATTGGCCCAGTGGCCTACAGAATGGCATTGCCTCTGACAATGAAAGTCCATGATGTTTTCCATATGTCATTAATTAAGAAGTATGTTAAATATGATTATCATGTGATTGAATTTCCTGTATTGTAGGTGGAACCAGAAGGACAATTCTAGTTAAAACCTTAGTGCATTTGGTAGAGAAAAATGCTCATGCTCCGGAACTAAGAAATCGAGCACATTAAAGTGAAATGGAAGCACTTTGGGACTGATTAAGAAACATGGGAGATGGATGATCAGATGCAGGCTTTGTATCCCTCATTGTTTACAGTGGAGGCAAATGATTTTTGGTATATGTACATATTTATATATGGTTGTCATTGTAAATACCACAACGAGTTGTATTATAAAGCTCCAATAAGCAGTATGGTTGTAATGTTGTTGTGTTTGTCATGTTGATTTTCTTTTCAGAAGGTTTATCATTGTAAGTACTACAATGAGCTAAGTTATAAAGCTCCATGGGCAATATGTTTGGTTTTCAGCAGCCTTGCTAGTTGTAGGTGTCATTGAAAATCGAGGATGGTGTCTCGCTAAGGGGGAGGGGCTTGTATCAACCCCAGGTTAAAAATACATGTAATAAATTTAATAAAGGAAAAATAAGACCAAGGTCATGGGACATGTATTCAAAGATGAACATTAGGAAAAACATATTGAGGGGGATCACTTTTGATTAATTAATGGCTATGGAATTTGTCAAAGACAATGGTAAAGGCTTTGGAAAGGCATGAGGCATTTATTGTCATTTTATTTATTAAAATAATAGAAATTAGGAGAAAAGGAAAGTAAAGGGTCAAAGGTTGCATGTGAGGATGAAAATTAAGGAAAATAATGGAAAATGAAGAAAATAGAGGACTCGATGGCAAAAAGGATTCTGAGGATTAGTTCATAGTTTTTTTGTTTGTTTGTTTGCTTTTGTTTGTTTTTGTTTTTGTTTTGTTTTGTTTTTGTTTTTTGTTTTTGTTTTTGTTTTTGTTTGTTTGACATTTGTTTGTTTGTTTTTTTGTTGTTGTTGTTGTTGGTTTTTTTTTTGCTTGGAACTCTCTTTCTCTATTCTCACTCTCATACTATTGCACAACTAGAGTTTTCTTGGAGCTCTGTCGGAGTATTGTGGCATACTTTAGATTTCGAGAAAGAAGGAAAAGGAAGAGCAGGAAAGTGCAAGGGAACATTGGGATCAACAACTACAATGAGTTTTGCTTACAAGTATTGAGTTGCATGTATTATTGCCTTGATAGTTTTGACATGCATGGCATATGCATGTGGTTATTGGGTTATGATATGTCATTAGCATGGAGGATTTCCTGTATTGACGAGAATTTTTCTTAGCCTTTCCATTTACTGGATAGCCATGGTGTTGTGGGTTTTACCTTTTGTTTCTGGTTGGTGCTCATGTTACTTATGGATGTGGGTTGAGTTATTAGTTCTTGGAGCCTTGGTTGGAAAAATGCTCTAGAAGCCCATGTAACAGCTTGGGTTGAGTTACTAGTCCTTAAGATAGGTTGGAAAAAACTCTCCGGAGTCCTAGACAACTTGGGTAGAGACCGATCTGGTGATGGTTACTAATGTCTGGCCATGAGGTGGAATCACTAGTTGAGGGCTGAGGTGGTTTTGCCTCTGGAAGCCCTAGTTCGGTTTTCCTAGTTTATTCCATGAGATCCCACATTCATACTTTGAATAGGGAATGGGGGTGATTGGCTAAAAGAAAGATTTGGTTCAGCCTAATATGTGGTCGGGTGTGTCATGCGGAATGAGTCGATCTTGCGGACAAGATAGACCTTCCTAGAATCTAATGAAGACCTAATGACAAACAAACCAACCAGACACTATCTTTCTCTAAATGCGCTTTATAAGTAATGGCAAACAAGTGTGTTTTAAGGCCTACCTCATGTCCAACGCAAGTTTGGAGATGCCTTCGCTCCTTTGATCCAAGTAAGTTCCTTTGTCGCAAACCTGCAAACACAAACAAGGCAAACAATTAAATAGCACCTGAAAAACCAGTATTATAAAACATATTTAACATGAAAGTCAAGGAGTCCATGAAACAAATAACATGAGATACTTGTTGAGAAAAATGAGCCTGATTGTATTAATTCAAAAGGAGAAGAACCTTACAACCTTTGCCTTGACGCTGTACAAGCTCCTCCCAGGGTCCAACAAGAAGTCTCCTCTACTTGACAAGCTTCACTCACTCCCTAATGAAGCCAAAAAGGTATGTGATCTCTCCTCTTAAGCTCAAATAGGAAGTCTTGATTTCACTAGCATTTACCCTCAAAAGTTCAGCTTCTAACCTCCCTGGCCACTGACCCAATGCCTCAATTTATAGTGCAATGGAGATCAGTTACCAGCTCCTCCTTCAAAGGGATAGAGTCCTCCTTCAAAGGGATAGCTCCTCTCAACAAGGGATTAGTTCCTCCTATGATGGGATGCATGAACCACTTGGAGCAAACAATCCACGTAACAAATGCTTCTAGAAAACTCTAGAATTAACCCAAGATGAGTTTTTTTAAGATAAAGATTGTGCCTTTTGACTTTTACAGGGGTA
>APFE030986579.1:0-12682 GCA_000404065.3 Pinus taeda
TGATCCATTAGAGCAGGGGCAGCAAGAGGAGGACTCGGAGTCAGAGGAGCAGCAGCACTTAGAGGAGGAGCAGGAGGAGCAGGAGGAGGAGGACACTGTGGGAGCATCAGCATCAACACCATCTGCTATAGATATAGGAGAGCATAGCTCCATGCCTACCACTCATTATTTGACATTAGGTGCAGATGCAGAGTCAGGGCCTTCTACTACTAGGGGCAGGCCTGGCAAACAGCCCCTGATGTTTTCCCGTAAAAGGGGGAGAGGGCAGTAGATAGATAGCTGCTACTAGCTAGTTTTTTTTGTTATGCTACATGTAACTCATGATGATGAGATACTTTTATATCACATTTGAGTCCTTGAATGGACAATTATCAGGGATCAGCAGGATTTGGTATCGCCTTTGATATATCATTTCTATTTGACATCATATATATCAGTGTTTTCTTCATATTTATGTGCCAATGTGTTTATTTCATGTTGTTATTGCTTTATATGTTTAAAAATCTGAAGAAAAAAAAAATGAATATATTATGCATTTTTATGCTTGCCGATATTGCCGATATTTTGCCGATATTTTCGCCGATATTGCCGATAAGATATTTTCTGGACCCTCGCCGATATTTTCCTGATACCGATATTATCAACACTGCGATAGATTATGGATTATGGCACAAACAACCTACAAGTTGATGGAGTGAGGCTTGAGGGCTTCACAAATGCAGATTGGGTAGGGAGCTCCATAAATTGTAAGAGTACTTTAGGTTGCATCTTCAGCATTGGGTCAGTGGCTGTTTCCTGGTTTAGCAGGAAGTAGAGATCAGTTGCACTCAATTTAGCAGAGGTCGAATACATGGTTGCTAGTTTGGCAGCATGTGAAGCCATCGGTATGCGGAAGTTGCTTGTAGGACTTTTCAAGCAGGTGATGGATCCAGTGTTCCATTGGGACTCGCCCCCCCCTCACTAGGGGTCTAGTTTCCTAGCTTCCCTGCACTCCAGGGACTTGGGGTCGAGAAGGGGCCGTTTCCCCACGCTCCCAAAAAACAGGGTACGCAAGGGGACGTGCTAGGGGGTCGTTTCCTTGTGCTGAGGGGTTGTTTCCGAAAAGGTGGTCGTGGGGCGGTTCGAGGGGGGACGTGGGGGGTCGAGGGACGGGGGGCGACGTCGGGGGTCGAGGGGCCCGATTTTTTTAGACAAACTTTTGTTTATAATTAAAATTTAACATTTAATACTTTAGGGTTTCAATTCGTGTTTTTATAAATTTAATTCATTATTCGCCCTGGCCCCTCACTCCATTCGCAAGACATTCCTAGTTCCTCTGCAGCATAGAGGAATTGTTCCACATATAGCTTCATCCACTCTATCAAGACAAACAAGCTTACCTCTAAAAGAACAGAGAAGTTAGTTGCTATGCACAGTGCCCTACGTCTTGAGCATAGGAAGACACCTGAGTATTTGAAGGGACCAACAACACGATGGGATGTTGATCCAAATGATGATGCACACGTAGATATGGAGGAGAGAGTTGATGAGAGCAGATGGGGTTGGTTGGTGTGCCACTTAACATGTTTGAGAATGCTAATGATTCAGATTCAGATGGTGATATGCTTGATTCTGATTTATTCATGCAGCAGCTGGATGCAGAGACTAGCGGAGCATTACCTTGAGGCTTGAGCAAAATTATGCTCGTTTATCTTTTGATATGTTGATGTTCTTATGTTATTCTGACTTTATAAAATTTTGACTCTTGATATATCAAACTTGACTTTTATAATTTTATGTCAATATTCACTAATTTAGTATTCAATGTTCATAGTAGGAAGTGGAACATCAATATGGTTTAAACTTTAATCATAATGTATGATGTATGATTATAAATTAGAATTTTAAATTTATATGATATTAGATAATGATATTCATATCAATGATCATGCTTTGCAGCTTTTCAATTCAAACCCAATTCTCATAGTGGACTCAATTTATAAATTATATTTTATATTTATAAGTTTTTAAGACCCTAACGTCCCCCCACGTTTCCTAAAATTTGGTGGGGAGTTTTTGCATAGGCCGCTCCCGCGTATCCTCGCTCCCTCACCCCCTCGTCCTGGAACTTTAGTGGAACATTGGGTGGAGCCCACTATGATACACTGTGACAATTAGAGTTGCATTAAGCTCTAAGAGAATCTAGTGTTTCGTGATTGCTCCAAGCATATTGAGATCAGGTATCATCATCTTAGCGACTGTGTGCAGAAAGGGATAGTGAAGCTACCTTACATTCCAACAGAGGAGTAAACAACAAATATATTGACCAAGGCATTGGCAAGAGGCAGTTTTGTCTATTTCAGAGATACGTTAGCAGTTGTACAAAATCCCTTCCTTGCTAAGAGGGAGTGTTGGGAATGTAGCAATGGAAGGTCTTCTAGCTTGTGCCTTAGCTAGTGAAGACCTCAAATTCGTATTAACTAGCATGAGTGCGAGTTCATGAGATAGACTTTAGTTACAATGAGTTGATTTCCAGTTTATTGGAATGGTCATCAAGTTTTTATGTGTAGTGTTGGAGCTTCAGTTAAGTGGAGTCTTCATTAGTTAGACTACAAGATGGGGTGGCAATGACAAGTTTAGTTAGAATGAGTTAAGACTTCAGTGTTGATTGGAAAGAGAATGAGTTAAGACTTCGGTGTTGATTGGAGAGAGAACGAGTTGAGTTCTCAGTTAGCTCGCAATCACAACTGAAGGAAACTCGAGTGAACTGCAAATCAAACTAGGCCTCCTTGCATGGTTTGAATTATATCTATAAAGAGAAGGACGAAGGCACAAATTCACAAATCATTCTTTGTGTGTGGAGTGCGCATAATTGAGGACCAATTGTGTGCTAGGATTTAGGAGGCCAAGTCTGTTAGGAAATAAGCCCAAGTGCACAAGGAAATAGGGCTCAAGTGCGCAAGGAAATAAGAGCCTAGTGTGCAAGGATTTAGGGAGCTCAAGTGCGTAAGGATTGTGGAGCGGTGATCAAAATTCTTAGGGCAAGTCGAGAGTATTTCTCAGAGACAGATTGTTGGCTGCAGTAGCAACGTGAATTGTAATAGATCTATATTTGCTCAAAGAACAACCAATAAAATACCACAACAAAGAAAGCAGGCTTTCCCTTTTGGGTTTCTTGGGTAAAACAAGCGTGTTAATTTTGTGTGCATGTGTTTTTTATCTCTAGTGTTTTTCCACTGCTTATAGATTGTTGAGAAACTATGTATCTTGGTGAAAGTAAATTTGGTTTGAGTTTTTAGTTGCCTTGTTTCTAGTAATTCATCCAATTAGTTGCAAAGTTTCAAGAAAATTTACAATGTTTGATGAAGTGGTATCTGATCTCTATATGCTTGGACCTATCATGAAATATTGAATTCTTAGAGAGCTTAATGCAACTTTGATTGTTATAGTGAATAATTGTGGGCCCCATCTCAAGACCAAATAATCTTGTGAGCATCTTGTGCGACCATATGTGTGAAAACTAGGGTATTTGTATATTAATGTTGATTCTCCTTACTTGATAATTACTTGTGATATTAGTTGGCATTTTATTATTTTGTTTTGCTTCTTCATCAAACAATTATAAAAAACATGAAGATCACAAAACACAAAGAACACAAGATATAGTCTCCATGCCAGGGAAAAACTCGATAACTAGGGAAAACCCAAACAATCCTCTTCTTATAGAATCAGATAAAAAATGAGACCTCCAAGTCCCAAAGACCATGTCCAAGACCTCCTCAAGCCCTAAGTCAGCCCTCCAAATGATCTGCTCCAAATAAGACAAGGTCTACCAAAGTCAACGAAGGTCAACCTCTTCAAATTCTACTACAATCAAAGCTTCGACCCTCAATTTAGGTCTGCAATTTCGGCTTGCAACTCGAACTTTCAACTAGCCCAAAATCCCCTAATTTTCGCAGGTGTGAGCAAATATGGTTCGAATTTGAGGTCTTCTAACTTCACTTTAGATTTGTTCTTCTAGTCTTGACTCTCGCTCTTGAAATTCTACTTGTTTTAATGCAATCAAACTTGTTGATAATTGGATGCCAAATGAGTCAAAGTCTCTACCTTCTTATACCCTTTCCAAGGGGGTTGAATAGCCTCTTCGAGGCCGACTTTCATTGGCAAGGCCGACTTGGTCTTCAAAGTCCAAATTGACTTTATAGACTCAAAAATAATGTTTCTTTCTTGATACAAATTTCCCAAAAGGGTCTTTTAAATATGACAATAAATCTTTTGAGTCATGACAAACCCTAGGAGCATGAAATGCATGCTTGACCTTGAAGACCATTAAATGGAGCATGAAACCCGTGCTTGAAAACAATATTTTCTTTCTTCTTTTGCTTTAGACATAAATTATACATAATGACATAAGTAGAAAGACAATTATGAAGACCGAACCTAGTTCCTTTTCCAACATCATATGGCCTCACAACTCACCAAACTCGCTGGCATGTACTCGACCTCTACTGAGCTAAGTGCCACCGAGTGGTGCTTCTTGCTATAACATGAGATCATAGCTAACCCCAACCTGAACAACTTGAAGTAATTTTCCTGTCCATTGCACTCCATGCCTAGTTTGAATCTGTGTAGCCTTGCAACTCCACTCCACCAACTTTGACATACCTTAGTCCATACTTCATTGTACCACAAAGATACTTGAGCATATGCTTCACTACGACCCAATGAACCCTTCTTCGCTCCACCATGAATTGGCTGAGGGTATTCATAGCAAAACAAATATCTGACCTAGTGTTGATGAGATACATCAAGGACTTGATCAACTGTTTGTACAAAGTGAGATCCACCAACTCACCCTCAGAAGCACTTAGTGTCCTCAAGTTGGTGATCATAGGTGTAGACATCAACCCATAATTCTCCATCTTCAATCTCCCCAAACTTTCAATTGCATACTTGCCCTGCCCAAGGAAGATCTCTTGTAGATGCTGCCACACCTCTAATCCCAAAAAGTAATGCATCAAACCAATATCCTTCATCTTGAACTCTAAAGCAAGGTCCTCCTTGCACATCCCCATGAGCTTCTCTGATCTCATTAGAAAGTGATTGTTAACACACAATACCAAGATAAGCGACTCACCATCAATAAGTACATGGTACAAGTTGGAGTTTGTCTCGCTATAGGTGAAGCCCAATCCAAGTAGGCACCCATCAATTCTGGAGTACCATGTATGAGGTGCATGCTTAAGTTTGCATAAGACCTTCTTCAATAGGCATACATGGGACTCCCTGTCATGTACCTCGAAGCCTTGAGGCTACTCAATATACACTTCTTCCTCAATCAGCACATTAAGGAAGACAGTCTTCACATCCATCTGATGTATCCTCCACTCCATCTTTGAAGCAATAGATGTAGCTGCCTTGATATAGGCATATCTGGTGACGAGTGAAAATGTATCCTCATAGTCTAATCCCTCCATCTGGGAGAACCCTCTCTCCATGAACCTCACGTTGTACTTCTTGACATTGCAGTCCGCCGCCTATTTGATCTTATAGATTCATCGAGAAGTGACCGCCAACTTTCCTTTTGGCCTTAGTACTGTCTTCCATACATCATTCCTCAGGATGGAACTATACTCTTCCGTCACGGCGTCCCTCCAAACCTGTTGGTTTGTTGCCTCCTCATAGGTAGAAGGCTCTGACTCATTGATGCTGCTCGTCAAGGCTAAATAACTAAAAAATATGGCAGGTGGTCTACTCTCCCTGAAAGTGTTGTTAGGAGCCTCCACATGCTCCTCAACATTTGGTAATGTCTGCTCAATTCATCTCGAGCTCTTCTTGACAGAGCTCGAAGGAACATCTCATTCCTCTTGCTCAGAAGGCTATGCTCTTGTTGCCAGTCCTTGCTCAATCTTTAGATCCACTCACCCTCGATCCTCAGGCACTACTATATCTTTATCATGTGACCTCCTAAGGGTCCTACCCTCCTCAAATCTGACATTCCTCTTGACCACTATCTTCCTCTGTCCGGTAATGTCGACACTGTAGGCCTTTGAAATCTCACGTATCCAACAAAAATGCCCCTCTGTGATGAGGGCTCTAGTATAGTGCTCTTTGAAGAAATGTGGACATACATTGGACTACTGAAGATATGCAGATGACTCAACTCTGGTTTCACTCTTGTAAAAGTGTTAATTTTAGGTATGTTCTATGCTGAGAGATAGTTTACTTCAATTTTCCATATTAGCTTAATATCAATTCCAGATTGGAAATCACATTTAGCATGATAGTAAAATGCAGATAGAACTTAAACATAAATCGCAGAAGACAAACCAAGACAAGAGGACACAAGATGTGGCGCCAGCCAGGGACAAAACCCAATGTGGGGAAACCCTTGATCAATTCTTCTTATGTTCTTCAATAGTTTAGCAGAGAGAGAGATAGTAGATATACATCAGAAGTCAACATTTTGACTTGACAAAATAAGAGCAGAGATCTTCACTAAGAAGATACCACATTAGGTAGCTAATCTGAACTCAGGTGAAGGCATACTGCTTTAACTGATTCTCCAAGGTGTTTCCATCACCATGCTGCACCCATCACAGAGCTGTTCTCATCACTGCGCTGCTCCCATCACTGAGTTGCACCCATCACTGTGCTACACTTCATTACACTATGCTGTACTCATCATCATCACTGTGTTGCACCACTGTCATGCTGCACTATGTTGCACCATTCATCATCATTATGCTGCACCACTGTCACTGTGTACTATGCTGCACCATTCATCATCATTATCCTGCACCACTATCACTGTGCACTATGCTGCACCATTCATCATCATTATGCTGCACCATTGTCACAGTGCTGCACTTCATTATATTATGTTGCACCCAATATACTGCATCTAATATGCTGCAACTATTTACACTCAATGTATACCAGCCTTATCTGCTTGCTATTGCTTATAGCATAGCAAAGCAACTAGGCTATAGTTGCAGATTCCTTCAACAGGTCCATGCAAACAACTTTGCCCTTAGTCCTCTAATATAGAGACAGTTGCTCCCAAACATGCCTAAATCATGCCTTAGAACAACAATCTTTACTACAACTACTAAGCTTCCTTTTATGATTGCACCTAGTCACTGATTTGCTCCTAGTGCATCTCCATACATGTGATGAGGATTCTCCTATGACTGTGTAGGAAGGTCTCCTTGTCAATGTGATGATCATCCTTCATTAGGACAACGTTTATAGGGCTCCTTCCTTGACAACGAAGAGCCCTCATTCTTATCTGCGGCTACAGTATATCCTTTCTTTTGGACTGTGTCTAACTGTGCGAGCTACAACTAGGGCAATGTATATAGGCTTCTCAAAGTGCCTTGCCTGAGTCTAAAATTCCCTTTAGAACTGCGCTTAGAACAATGGATTAGTGTCACTTGCTAATCCTGCGTTTAGGGCTTTCCTTCGTGTT
This sequence comes from Pinus taeda, assembly GCA_000404065.3. Classification (NCBI taxonomy): domain Eukaryota; kingdom Viridiplantae; phylum Streptophyta; class Pinopsida; order Pinales; family Pinaceae; genus Pinus; species Pinus taeda. Next base: position 7,451 of record APFE030986579.1, read on the forward strand.
AAGAGTTGTCCTTCATGACAGCGTTCAGGTTACCCTTCATGACAACATATTAGACTTCTTCATAGGCTATTTTAGGGCTTCTTCATAGGGGCAGCATTAGGGCTTCTTTGTGGCTGAGATAAGGGCTGTCATCCATGACAACGTTGAGCTTCTTTATGACAGTGTTAGGCTTCTACCACATTAGGGCAGCCTAGAGCCTTCTCTCCCATGACTGCATCTAGGGAATCTCTTCTTAGGGAAGCGTATTCTCTTAGGGACTCTTCCTTCCGCTAAAACCCAAACGAGTGGAGACGAAGAGATCACAAGAGAGATGATTGTGTGTCTCAAATGACTTGCAAACCTCTTCTATTTATAGTGCAACAATGAGGATAGATGTGGGTAATTTGGTTGCTGGTTGACCTTGACGAATTGTCACATAACACAAATAAATACATATCTCCATGAATACATGTCGGAATCGGATGATCTTTAGAGCAATCCTACACCTCTCGACGAGAGGAATCCATGAAAAATATCAGCTGCCATGGATAGGTAGACCCACATGGATTTTGGCCCTAGTTGCCAATTTTTACACTCCCTTTCAACTAGGGAGAACTTCATCTGCTAATCCATCTGCCAGACTGTACTATCTCTGCCATCAGTTCCCTGCACTTCCCTGCTAAACTATGAAGAAGAAGAAGTGATCAAGAATGCATCATACCATCCTCTACTGACCCGAAGTCAGTCGCATATAAAAGAGAGTGTCTCATACCACTCTTACTAACCTAAAGTCAGTTCCAATAAAGGGAGTGTCTCATACCACTCTTACTAATCCGAAATCAGTTCCAAATAAAGAGAGTGTATCATACCACTCTTCCTAATCCGAAGTCAGTTCCAAAAGAGAGTGAGTTATATAACTCTTACTAACCTGAAGTCAGTTCCAATTGATCCCATATCAATATCATCCTAGCATAGGGAGTATGGTAGTAACACGATGCATCCATCGATACTACTATGGTCCCCATCCTCATTTCCTACTCATTGGCTAGATGATAGGTACTTCCCATGAGTCCCAGACTGCATGCGTAGGATGTCTTAGCAGGAGAAGGATGAACCACTCATACTCATCCTGCCTACATGTCGCTCGGGGTATTCCAGGGGAAGGCTGAACCACTCACCTTGTACACAACAAATCACTAGGGGAAGGTTGAACCACTTACCCTATGACTGTGTCTCAGCAGGAGAAGGATGAACCACTCATCCTGCCTACATAAAAGACCACTAGGGGAAGGCTGAACCACTCACCCTGTGGTTGCTCATCGCTCCAAGATGTACCCCGAATCCCCCGGAGCTCCCAGAGCTCAATGTCCATATCATACAGGATCCTTAGGAGAGAGTCTCTCCATGACTCCTAGTCGTTCTTGGAAAGTCAATAATTTGACCTTTCCCAGTGGCTTTGACAAAATATCAGCGACCTGCACATCAGTCCTAATGTGATGGAGCCTTCTTGCTCCTCGATGTACCATATCCCAGATAGAGTGGTACCTGATGTCTATATGCTTGGAGTGATCATAGAACACGGGATTCCTGAACAATCGAATCCCCCTCTAGTTGTCACAGAAGATCACGATGGTATCCAACATGTGCCTGAACAACTCACTGAAGAGATTCCTCAACCAGGCAGCTTCACATGAGGTCATACTCGTAACTATGTATTCGACTTTAGTGGTGCTCAAAGCAACCGACTTCTACTTCCTGCTCATCCAGGATATCAAAGAAGAACCCAAAGAGAACCAACACCCAGAAGTGCTCTTGTGATCCTCCACATTGTTTGCCTATTCAACATCAGAATAATCATCTAGCTTCACATTTCCGGAAGTGTATCTCAATCCATGAGAGATTGTGCTGCCCTAAAGATATCTCAAATGATTCTTGGCACCAATCCAGTGAGGCTCAACCATATATGAGCTCAATATGCTAACTGCAAAACATATATCCGGACAAGAGTTCACTAATAACATCAATGCTAGTATGAGTTTATGAAACTTAGAGGCATTTCCCAAATCAGGTTCGACATCACTACCGCATAACTTCTTAAAGTTAGGCTTCATCGAGGTAGTCACGGGCTTGCAGTTAACCATTCCAAATCCGGAATCCAACTCCCCCTTACTTTTGCAAATGAGAGGGTCTGCACCTGTCAAAAAGAGGTCGTCCTCATAAGCTGCCAGTATGAGAGGTTTATCATCCACAACCTCAAGCAATGGTTTGGATCGGCTTCACTCCTAGTGAATCTCAACCTCAGCAGATAGCTATCAATCCTCTCATACCAAGCTCGGGGTATTAACTCTAAATCATAGAGAGCTTTCTTCAACCTACATACATGAGATTCCTAATCATGAATCTCAAACCCCTCGGGTTGTTTCAAATCTGTGGTCTTGCTTTTACATGAGGGGAATGGTCCCCTTGTAAGTTTTCCTTCGGTACATCTCGGACATGTACCTCCATGCTCTTCTTGAATTTAGGCATCCCTATCACCATTTGACTCACATCGAGTAGGGCCCCATAATGAGCAGACCTCCGGTGCTATAGAAGAGATGTGTCAACCGACATGGTCCCCAATGGACTTCTTGCAACTTGATACAAATTGCCAACTCTGAACTCAAAAGCATCTTTAAAAATTCCCTATCCACACACGTACCTTTTTGTTGATGAATGCCACCTTGAAACATTTGACTTCCATTGCTGAAATGGACACCACGTTCTTCTTGAGATCAGGTATATAAATAACTTCTTGTAAATGAATCGTGTTACCTCATTTAATTGAGGGGTAACATTCCCTACACCCTTTCCGGGATAGGTGGCATTGACTCCAAGTATAATCTCCACGATTGTTTCCTTCTCTATCAAATTAGAGAGAGCTTCTTTCTATCTGATGAAGTGCCTTGAAGCACTACTATCAATAAGCCAGATTCCCAAAGAGTCTGGAGGAGAAGTAGTGGAGAGGGCCAATATAAGATAATACTCTAGCTTATCAGAAACAACATTTGATTCTTCATACTTGGAGTCCCTTGCTTTCTTTGAAGAGTCGGCCATTTCCTTGATGACTTGCATTCCTTTTATTCCTTTGTTATTGTGCCTGTCATTCCTTTGGTCATTGAAGATGCCCCTGGAATGATTGTTATCATCATCAAGTGATGTGTCCCTTATATTTGGACACTTCCTCGCATAATGGCCAAACTTATTGCAAGCAAGGCATCTGCCTTTCCTTCCATTCTTAGATCCGGTCTTCCCATTGAAGTGACCCGTAGGTCAGCCACAAGATGCTTCCGTTGTGCCACTTTGATAATCTTCTTTGCTTTGACTTCACCCTTGGTGAATTTGACGAGGGACAAGGAACCCATTGAGCCTTTTTGTCCTTTCCAACTGTCTTCGGTGATTGCTCTTTCACTCTTGCTTGGGCTTTGTCTTCACCTCAGCTCTGATACCATGTTAATTTTAGGTATGTTCTATGCTGAGAGACTGTTTACTTCAATTTTCCATATTAGCTTAATATCAATTCCAGATTGGAAATCACATTTAGCATGATAGTAAAATGCAAATAGAACATAAACATAAATCGCAAAAGACAAACCAAGACAAGAGGACACAAGATGTGGCACCAGCCAGGGACAAACCCCAATGTGGGGAAACCCTTGATCAATTCTTCTTATCTTCTTCAATAGTTCAGCAGAGAGAGATAATACATATACATCAGAAGTCAACATTTAGACTTGACAAAGTAAGAGCAAAGATCTTCACTAAGAAGATACCACATGAGGTAGCTGATCTGAACTTAGGTGAAGGCATGTTGCTTCAACTGATTCTCCAAGGTGATTCCATCACCATGCTGCACCCATCACAGAGCTATTCTCATCACTACGCTACTCCCATCACAGAGCTATTCTCATCACTACGCTGCTCCCATCACTGCGCTGCACCCATCACTGTGCTACACTTCATTACACTATGCTGCACTCATCATCATCACTGTGTTGCACCACTGTCATGCTACACTATGCTGCACCATTCATCATCATTACGCTACACCATTGTCACTCTGCACTATGCTGCACAATTCATCATCATTATGTTGCACCACTGTCACTGTGCACTATGCTGCACCATTCATCATCATTATGCTGCACCACTGCCACTCTGTATTGTGCTGCACCATTCATCATCATTATGCTACACCACTGTCACTGTGCGCTATGGTGCACCATTCATCATCATTATGCTGCACTTCATTATATTATGCTGCACCCAATATATTGCATCTAATATGCTGCAACTATTTACACTCAATGCATACTAGCCTTAGCTGCTTGCTATAGCTTACAACCTAGCAGAGTAGCTAGGCTATAGTTGTAGATTCCTTCAACAGGTCCATGCAAACAACTTTGCTCTCAGTCCTCTAATATGGAGACCGTTGCTCCCAGACATGCCTAAATAATGCCTTAGAACAACAGTCTTTACTACTACTAGTAAGCTTCCTTTTATGACTGTACCTAGTCACCGATCTATTCCTAGTGCATCTCCATACATGTGATAAGGCTTTTGCTATGACTGCGTAGGAAGGTCTCCTTGTCAATGTTATGATCATCCTTCATTAGGACAACGTTTATAGGGCTCCTTCCTTGACAACGAAGAGCCCTCATTCTTATCTGCAGCCAGGGTATATCCTTTCTTTTGGATTTTGTCTAACTGTGTGAGCTACAACTAGGGCAACATATATAGGCTTCTCAAAATTCCTTAACTGAGTCTAAAATTCCCTTTAGAATTGCGGCTTAGAATAACGGATTAGTGTCACTTGCTAATCCTGCGTTTAGGGCTTTCCTTCATGTTAAGATCTGTCCTTCATGACATCGTTCAGGTTACCCTTCATGACAGTGTATTAGACTTCTTCATAGGCTATGTTAGGGCTTCTTCATAGGGCAGCGTTAGGGCTTCCTTGTGGCTAAGATAAGGGCTGTCCTCCATGACAATGTTAAGCTTCTTTATGACAATGTTAGGCTTCTACCACATTAGGGCAGCATAGAGCCTTCTCTCCCATGACTGCATCCAGGGATCTCTTCTTAGGGTAGCGTATTCTCTTAGGGACTCTTCCTTCTACTAAAACCCAAACGAGTGGAGAGGAAGAGATCACAAGAGAGATGAATGTGTGTCTCAAATGACTTGCAAACCTCTTCTATATATAGTGCAATGATGAGGATA
>APFE030986584.1:0-15983 GCA_000404065.3 Pinus taeda
CATCAAGCAATCTTCAGGAAAATCAACCTTCAACTTGCGAATATGCATGTGAAATCTGACCAAATGTAAAACAACATCTTTCTTACCATCATTGTTAAACATAGGCAGATTCCTTGACCAATCTACCTTCAGAATTTTGTTTGGGAAACCTGGAATGTGATCCCGGCTCATGGGAGCGTATCGTCTTGCAACCCATTCCATCTTGAAAAGCTTAAAGCTACTGATCTTCCTACAGTGAAGTCACCATGAAGATTTTTCAGTGAATGGAGTCGCTAGGTGAATGATTTCAGCCTTATGATGTCTGACCGTTGTTCACCATCAACCATCAGATCTGAACTTGATACACGTACTGGGGCAATTTATAAGTTAAGTGTTACAATTACAAGCTACACCGGAGATCGACTGAAGCAGTGTTTATCTATTATGCACTTGCAGAGCAATGTGCAGTTCGAAGGCTACCTGGCGTGACTTCAGACTCCGTCTGTAGCTATAAATCAAATAACACTAACAAGCAAACCAGTTCTTCCCCAGTATGGTCGCCACTATGTTAGCGCTCAAATCTACCTTAGGTTGAAATAACGTGAGACTTAAGGCCACATCAAACCACGCTTAGCCTCGTAGCTAGCCCTACGAGGATAGGAGAGGGCTCTCTCCGGGTCTAACTCGGCAAAAGATAATTAAAAAGGCTCGAGATGAACGAATTGATGACTAATTTTAGGCTAGGTATGAAGTACAAAGAGTTTAGAATTGATTTTTAAAGTTTTTGTTGAATTCAAGGGAAAGGCAATTTTGGGTGCGGGGATGAGGCACAGCTTTTGCAGAGGTCTACTTGGGGCAAGATAGGCGATTGTTTTGATGCCTTAAAGAAATGTGAGATGGGTAGATCAGATTGCTGAGGGGCTAAGGACAGCAAGGGGTCTCAAGGATTCTCCTTAAACTGAAGAAAACATAGAAGATTAAACAAATTTAAAGGCAGAGCATAGCAATTTCATGGATTCTACCTTAACACTTCATTTTTTTAATAACAAAAGATTTAATAGAGATAATGATGCACATACACAACTTACAAGTACTGAGAGAAACACACCATCAACACATAAAGCCACATTGATCCCAAATAGTGCTGCAAAACCATGGTCTTTCCTTTGCCAAAAATGTTGATAAGATATGTACAATATAGTCTCAAAGCTACCCCAAGAGTCCAACCTCTCCTACTGAATGAAAATTTACATATATAGACCAAGCTATCCTCATTCCCTAGCCTCTAGGGGTCGAGCTCCTCCTTCTAGGAGCAGTTTGAACAAATTCTAAACATGGAGCAAGAATCTAGATGACCAAACAACTTGCCTCTAAAAAGAAGGAAACTGATTCATTACATTAATTTCTTGCTAATTTGTGAATGAATCATCTAGAAGAAGGTAGATAAGTGGCATGTTACCTTACATACATCAAATTACATCATGTTGGGTCAATAATTACATCAAAGAGTGAAACTGGTGAAAACTAGCCGAATTCCTGAGCTGAAGGTGAAAAACTGGGCAAAAAATTGTATGCATAGCGCCCCTGATCCCTATGCGTAGCGCACATTTGAGCCTGTTTTTGGGGCACTTCCTGACATCCAAAGTGATCTCATGATAGCTCGTTGGAAAGCCCTGGATGTATACTTTCCAAAACAAGTGGAATTTTCCAATTTGGAGCTCATTTGCCCCCTCAAAATTGAATTCTCCCATAGGTACTTCCTGTTGTTGGAAAAGGTAGCAGCAAGGTGGTTTTCATGATGTTTTTGGACATTTTGACCATCCAGATCTCAATGAAATTCTTTGGAAATGGCTGAACATGTGTATTTCTTCATGAAAAATCCAAAACTACAAGCCATTTGTCATTTGGACCTCCCAATCTTCAGGGTAGCGCGCTACGCGTAGAGCCAAAAAACCTATTTCACAAGCCAAAAATTTTGAAACGACAAAATTTTCTCCAAATTTGCCAAATTTGGAGTGACGATCCTGCATCATGTATCATGCTCAATTAATGAAGCCTTTGCCAAAACTCGAGCGGATCAGGCCTTTTGCGTTGTTTTTGCGCTTTGCTCAAACACCTCTTGAGGATCTTCATTCTCGCTTTGCAAACATGCATGCGAGCCCAATAGTGATGTTTCATGTGTCGGAGCATATCTTTATCTCTATTAGCCTTTCTCAACAACTTCTCTAAGTGAATGTTGACCCTCTCGAGCCAAGTCTCCCGGTCAGCTTCTACCTCCTGCTCATAAACTGAATCTATGTCTGACATGGCTTTGGTATCAAGATGTCTATGATATGTATAGTGATATAGGTGTGGTGGAGCCAAACTTCAATGCATACTCAAAACTCTTCTATGTTTACCAAAGCATGATACAAACTAAGCCATAATGATAATGCTCTATTTTCAATGAATTGGCACAAACGGTCACTACTTGACAAATGAACAAAATATAATGTGTGCCCTTTGAAATGTTGACTAGGGTTTACCAATGAGCATGGAGTTGGTTTCCATTAATAGAGGATGAGAAATCTTCACTAAACCACCCACATGTCTTTAAAAACCCTAAGGAATGATTTTGGTATGTGCATAGGGTTTCACTTTTCTACACCCAACACATCAACTCCTCTCTTCAAACACACTATAAACAATATCAAATTGATTGAATCAGTCGAAGAACACCTACTTGCAGCTTCGGAGGTGATTAGACATGATTTGGGCGCATAAATTTGATGTTGGAATGAGTGTGTAGCACCCGAACCCAATGCGTAGCGCACACCTGTATGTGTAGCACCTTTGTTATTTTACACTGGCCAGTGAGGCCCAGTGCGTAGCGCACACCTGTATGCGTAGCGCACAGACCCAATGCGTAGCGCACACCCAGCTACATAGTTCATTTTACAGGAGGCTTTTGGAGGTCTTCCCGGTGTCGAAATTAGGCACAAGATAGCTCGTTGGAAATTTCTTTGTGTCTAATTTCCAACTCAACTATAATTGTTTAATTTGGGGTTCATTTTCCTTGTCAAAAATCAAATCTCCCAAGACTAGTCTAAATGTGCCAAATGAGGCTGCCTCAAGGCAGAGTGCTGTTGCAGTCAACGTTTAAATGCTTTCCTCAACTTCAAATTGAGCTCATGATATCTCATGGGAAAGATATGTGTGTCTAGTTATCATTTGACTCATCAAGAAAGTCATTTGGCCAACCATGCTAGGAGAAATATTGATTTTCCCAAGGTCACTTCAGAGGTGCATTCAATTCTCCTGAGGAAATGGTATTTTTGATATTTCTCTAAAACCATGATACCTGTGTAAAAAGTGAGGGAGGGTTTTCGTCTTTGGCATGTTGTGGACAAAAACCTCTCTCAGTTTTCCAAAATTCATCTTCGATTTCTCTGAAAAATCTTTTGAGTGAAACTTATCCCGATGTGTGAAACAAGGGATTTTGTCGAAATGAAGCGAAATGAAGAGGATAAGGGGCTTCTAAATTCTTGGGGAAAGTGGAATCTCAAATATTGAGTGAAGGGAAGGGGTCCAAAAGGGAAAAACACAGGCCTAACCTAGGAAATTGCTAGGTTGTAGCAAGAAACTAGGGTTTGTGCAAAAATGAGGAATTTGGGGGATCTCAGTGATGGGAAGTGTTTAATAAGGTACATTAAGGATAGGGGGAGGTGTGTCAACATTAAGATACAAGTTTTTTCGATGATTTGACCATCCAAGAGAAATTACCTCCAAAACCCTAGGAGAGGGAAATGGACCTTGCCTAGGCGCAACTAAAGCATGAACAAGCTGTAAAATGACCCAATGGAACTTGACATGATGATGACAACCCTCTGAATAATGGTACACTTAGCTGAATGGTGACATGGACCGACATTTGGACAATTTTGAAAAGAGTGAAAACAAACCCTAGACCTAATGCCTAGTGACCAAATTTTGCTTGAAGACTTATTGAAATGACAAAATTTGACCTTGACACCTTAAAATCACTTTGTAAGAGCATGTTTGATCACTGAAGGAAGGCTGCAAAGATTGACACTAACAGAATACTAGATGGCAGTAACTTAAGAAGAAGCACAGAGACACAAAGGAACTCAGATCTAAAGAAAGATAGCAAGAAAGACAATCCCAAGAGAATTTTCTCTTGATTCAGACTATGAAGGTCTCTCAATTCTACCTATGGAGACATAGGTATGGATTGAAGCATGAAATCCTGGACTTGGACACTTGGTGTATGTCCATTTTCAATCTGAATCAAAGCATTAAAGCAGTTCTGAAACATGAAGAGGGAATAATGTGCTAACTGATGATAAAGCATCGATCCTTCTATCTTGAGTAAAAAGAAGAAGAGCACTATGACAAGGGGAGTCACAGACCCGTGAAGATCTACCATTCATGAAGAACAGAAGCAGTTTGATAGGAGGAATCCTAGAGCACTCCTTTGCCATTGATGTCAAAGGGGGAGAGAAGAAGAATATTGCCATCAATAACAAAGGGGGAGATTGTTGACCTAGGTTGTCATTGATGTCAATATGGAAATATTCTAGATACTAAAGGATGACATGAAGCCAAGGGGAAGCAGAATAGATTCATGAAGAGACAGAGCAAGAGAGGCATCATATACGCAAGGAGGTCTTTGAAAGACATTGTCAAGCCAAAGGAGCCACATTGGACTAAGAGGAGCTGCAGGAGGAACCATATAGCAAGGAGGCATATCAGAGTCATCAGGAGCCATCAGAGGAGCAATGGATGCATTTAACAGTAAACAGAGGATGCAGAGAGCCATCAGAGTAAACAGGAGTAGATAGAGCCACCAGAGGAGCAGATGGAGACGAGAGGAGCTAATAGAGCACGAAGCACCACCATCGGAGCCATAGAGGAAGCAGATAGAGTTAGAGGAGCCAAGAGGAGCCAATTGGAGCACACAGAGTGCTTTAACACTATCCACAGCATAAACATGCATATGGCGGCAAAGACCTGTATATGCATTTAATGCAAATAGAGCTATCAAAGGCGGAAGACTTAGACTCATATGCAAATACACTGACAGAGTGAAAAAGGCAGAGTTTATATTGTATGAGTAGAATACATTATCAGAGGAGAAAACCCATATACATATTCTTTAACACTATCGGCGGGCACATATTACAAACACTTGGAGAAAAGTTGCTGAAACACCAATTTCTCCATTACACTGTTGAAACACTTGGAGAAAAATCGTTGAAACACCAATTACTCCACTGCTGAAACACCAACCTTTTCCGTGATGACATTATATTTTCAGCACATCAATCGAAGGTAAACATGAGGAAGCTAAAGCGAATGGAGGAGGAAAGCCAGAAGGTTGAGCGAGTGTTGAGGAAGCCGAAGCTGAAGCGAGCAAGGAGGAAGCCAAAGAGCCATTGAGTAAGCGTAAATGAATAGACAAAGGCAAGAGAATGTATAAAACTGAAAAAATAGAGAACTGTTGTTGCTGTTGTTGTTGTGGCGAAGAACCATAATATGAGGTAGCAGAAGCAGCAGAGGTGGTTAAGCATTGTATGAAGTTGTCGGTGAACACTTGTTAAGGTTGCTGCAGCTGTTGAACACTGTTGAAAAGGTTGGAGAAAACAACAGAACAGAAGGAGGGTCCAGCAGAACAAAAAGAGGGTTGAAGGACCAACAGGACAGGAGGAATTCGAAGGGTAGAAGTTGCCAGCAGAGAAGCAGTCTTGCTGAAACATTCACCGTGACATTAGAACATATGCTTGAACTGAAAGCAGGTTCTTATGCAGAGTTTTAGTGCAGTTGTAGTGGACTCACTAAAGCAGTGTGGAGATATGATCAAAGGTTAACTATTGGAGACTCTGTGTGAATGGTAGGAAGAATTGTAAAGACTCCTTCAAGAGAATATTGGTTTTCATGGATGTTGTAGCTTGGAGACTACAGAGAAACTATAACCAAACAGAAGTCAACAGAGAAGATTTTTAAGAGTAGAACATTATCATCAAAAGTGCCTTGACAAGATAGGATAGGAGCCCTTGGGGCTAGTGCCTTAGAAGCAAGAAGGATAGGAGTCCTTGGGGCTGGTGCTTTAGAAGTAAGTAGGATTGGAGTCCTTGGGGTTGATGCCTCTGAAGTAGGAAGGATTGAATTCCTTGGGAATTTGTGCTCCTAAGTGCAAGATTGGTGTCTTGGCAAAATAGAGTTGGTGCTCTGGAGGTTGGAGCCTCGCCAAAGTCCAAGTTGGAGCTTGGAAACTAATTGTAACCATCTATATATTGTATCTATTTTACTGCACAATTTATATTAATAAAAGCATTTATTCGTGTTGCTCATCTTGTGTTCTGAATATATATGTTTTAACTGGTAAAACACTAGTGGGAAAAAGAAATACTGATTCACCCGCCTCTCAGTATTTCCAACAATTGGTATCAGAGCAGGTACCTTCATTTGAAGCTTAACAGCTTGAAGGTCGACATTTAGAGCACAAATGGTGAGGTCAAGGAAGAAAGTCTCCAATCCTCCTAAGGATGTGTCTCCCTCTACTACTATAATAGAAGATAGTCAATTTGATGAGGCTCCAAGGCTCAATGGAAACTTTAATATATGGGAAGCGAGAATGGGGAATTTCTTACAGACTCAAGGAATTGAAATTTGGAAATCAGCGATTGATGATAGCAGGATGGATAGAGAATCCATGGAGTACAATGCAAAAGCAGCAAAGGCAATCTTGAATGGGCTACCTGATTCTGTAAAGAACAATCTAGGAAAATATTCATCAGCAAAGGATATATGGGATAAACTTCATGATCTTCACTCAAAAGGAACACTGACCATGACCATCAATCAAGAAGGAGATCCTGAACCCGTCATAGAAGTTGAAAATGAGAATGATGACATCAAGTCTAAAACAAACTTAGAATATGAAGAGAATGAAAAAGATTTTGTAGAAGAAATCCTCGCTAAACTTATGATTGCCATGGAAGAAATTAACAATTTGAAAGAGGACAATGAGGAACTTAAGAAGAGAGCACTAGTTGGTAACCAAGATCAAACAAGTAAGAAAGTTGACCTCATCAAGCTTCAAGTACAAGAAAGGGATGAAGAGATTGCCAAGCTTAAGAAGGAATATCATCAAAGCAAAAGAAAGCATCATGAAGAAGTTATATCCATGACAAATCAATTGGATAAAGCAAAAAAGCAGGAAGATACCTTGTCAAGCCAACTTGAACAAAGGCGCAAGAGCTTGAACAAAATTGAAGAAGAGATTGGTCAGTACAAGGTAGAGGTCTCCTCCCTTAAGTCTCAACTACAAGAAGCTAGGAAGCAGGCACAAGGAGCTGAGAAGAAAATGGAGAGTGGTCAAGCAAAGAATGAAGAAATCTTCAAAGTGAAGTCAAATATCATCTCCCTTAAAATAAAAGTAGATGAAGCTACTTGTATCAAGGAAGAAACTGACGAAAAACTTGCTAAGAAGAATAATGAGTGTGAAAGATTGGAAGAAGAGATTATCTTCCTTAGAACAAAGGTTGAAAGGATGAACAAAACCTTGAAGAGCTCTCAAGTCTTGGATGACATGCTCAGCTATCACAGATGTCCATCTGATAAATCAAGTCTCGGATATGTAGGTGAATCCTCAAACAAGAATGAAAATGCTTTAAACAAAAGAGATGTGAAGAAGCTAGAAAGAAGTGGTGATGCTCCCAGCTCCAGCAAAAGCAAGGAGAAATATCAAGGCTACAATAGAACAAATCCTCCTCCAAGAAGAAAACCAGCTCCAAGAAGAAATGTAGATGATGTCAAAGATGCGAGAGGCAATGGTTATCATCAAAGGACATCAAGGTAGAAAGGCTTTAAAAGTACACCAAGGAAATCCCCATCTCCTAGGTACCAAAGTTCATTTTTTGGTTATTGTTATTCTTGTACAAAATTTGGTCACATGGCAAAAGACTATAAAGCATATCATAGAGATAGATGTTGTAGTCTCCAACAACCTCCAAGAAACAATTTTGCAGGAAGAAATCATGAATTCTTATTCATGAACAATGTAGAATGCTTCAATTGTCATAACATTGGTCATATGGCACATGATTGTAACTTAACATGGGTTCTTACACAAGCTAGAACCGTGCAAAATAAGAAAGTTACACAAGTATGGAGAAGAAAGGAAATACAATTCAAAAGTCCCTTGAGCTCTCCAGCCAACAGCATATGTCATTGGCCTAAATTTTGACAATCTAAGCATTTTATGAGAAGAATCTGTCAAAAGGAGATGATGCATACAATTAGTGGGAGCCTTTCATGTCTCAGGAGCACTCCCTTGAAGCATATGATCCTGTAACCATTCTTTGTACTGTTGTTAAAGAAATAGGGCAAACAACCATGGTGCTATTATCACAGAAGTTTATGTCTTAACTCAGGAATTTAATGTGAGAATAGATAAATTTTGGACAATAATAGAGGCAGTCTTCAAACAAATAGATACATTTGGAATGGAGTCTGAAGTAAGAGCAGCTGGCAGCATATAACAAAATTGAAGCATTGCATGAAGATGCAAATCAGCAGAATAAATTTAAAGGACAGTCACAGATTGGATATCTGAATCTGCAGAGATATGTACAAGAACACAAGGAAAAGATGGCTCATAGGAAGAATAATGTTGTGGAGTCAAGCATAACTTAAGCTAATACAGATCACTTAAGAAATATAGCAACAGTAAGGCACAACCCCTCACACTTTTGTCTAAATGCAATGATGATTGAATACTAGAGGGCAGTAACTTAAGAAAAAGCACAGAGACACAAAGGAACTCAGATCTGAAGAAAGATAGCAAGAAAGAAAATCTCAAGAATATTTTCTCTTGATTCAAGCTATGAAGGTCTCTCAATTCTGCCTATGGAGACATCAATATGGATTGAAGCATCAAAGCCTGGACTTGGACACTTGGTGTATGGCCATTTGCAATATGAATGAAAGGATTAAAGTAGTTCTGAAACATGAAGAGGGAATAATGTGCTAACTGATGATAAAGAATCCATCCTTCTATCTTGAGTAAAAAGAAGAAGAGCACTGTGACAGGGGGAGTCACAGACCCGTGAAGATCTACCATTCATGAAGAAAAGAAGTAGTTTGATAGGGGAGTCCTAGAGCACTCCTTTGCCATTGATGTCAAAGGGGGAGAGAAGAAGAATATTTCCATCAATAACAAAGGGGGAGATTGTTGACCTAGGTTATCATTGATGTCAATATGGCAATATTCTGGATACTAAAGGATGACATGAAGCCAAGGGGAAGTAGAATAGATTCATGAAGAGACAGAGCAAGAGAGGCATTCATATATGCAAGGAGGTCTTTGAAAGACACTACCAAGCCAGAGGAGCGACATTGGACTAAGAGGAGCTGCAGGAGGAACCATATAGCAAGGTGGCATATCAGAGTCATCAGGAGCCATCGGAGGAGCAATGGATGCGTTTAACAACAAACAGAGGACACAGAGAGCCATCAGAGTAAACAGGAGCAAACAGAGCCACCAGAGGAGCAGATGGAGACGAGAGGAGCTAATAGAGCATGAAGCACCACCATCGGAGCCATAGAGGAAGCAGACAGAGTTAGAGGAGGCAAGAGGAGCACACAAGAGGAGCCAAGTGGAGCACACAGAGTGCTTTAACACTATCCATGGCATAAACATGCATATGGCGGCAAAGACCTGTATATGCATTTAACGCAAATAGAGCTATCGGAGGCGAAAGACTTAGACTCATATGCAAATACACTGACGGAGTGAAAAAGGTGGAGTTTATATTGTATGAGCAGAATACATTATCAGAGGAGAAAACCCACATACATATTCTTTAACACTATCGGCAGGCACATATTACAAACACTTGGAGAAAAGTTGCTGAAACACCAATTTCTCCATTGCTGAAACACCAATTTCTCCATTACACTGTTGAAACACTTGGAGAAAAATTGTTGAAACACCAATTTCTCTATTGTTGAAACACCAATTTCTCCATTTCTGAAACACCAACCTTTTCCGTGACGACATTATATTTTTAGCACATCAATCGAAGGTAAACATGAGGAAGCTAAAGCGAATGGAGGAGGGAAGCTAGAAGGTCGAGTGACTGTTGAGGAAACTGAAGCTCAAGTGAGCGAGGAGGAAGCCAAAGAGCCATTGAGTAAGCGAAAACAAATAGACAAAGGCATGAGAATGTATAAAACAATAAAAACAGAGAATTGTTGTTGTTGTGGCGAAGAACTAGAATATGAGGTAGCAGAAGCAGCAGAGGTGGTTAAACGTTGTATGGAGTTGCTGGTGAATGCTGGTGAAGGCTGCTACAACTATTGAACACTATTGAAAAAGTTGGAGAAAACAGTGGAACAGAAAGAGGGTCCAATAGAACAAAAAGAGGGCCAAAGGACCAACAGGATAGGAGGAATTCGAAGAGTATAAGTTGCCAATAGAGAACCAGTCTTGCTGAAACATTCACTGTGACATTAGAACATATGCTTGAACTGAAAACAGGTTCTTATGCAGAGTTTTAGTGCAGTTGTAGTGGACTCACTAAAGCAGTGTGGAGATATGATCAGAGGTCAGCTATTGGAGACTCTTTGTGAATGGTAGGAAGAATTGTAAAGACTCCTTCAAGAGAAGACTGGTTGTCATTGATGCTGTAGCTTGGAGACTATAGAGAAACTATAACCAGAAAGAAGTCACCAGAGAAGAGTTTTGAGAGTAGAACATTATCATCAAAAGTGCCTTGACAAGATAGGATAGGAGTCCTTCGGGCTGGTGTCTCAGAAGCAAGAAGGATAGGAGTCCTTGGGGCTGGTGCCTTAGAAGTAAGTAGGATTGGAGTCCTTGGGGTTCATGCCTCTGAAGTAGGAAGGATTGAAGCCCTTGGGAGTTTGTGCTCCTAAGTCCAAGATTGGTGTCTTGGCGAAATAGAGTTGGTGCTCTGGAGGTTGGAGCCTCACCAAATTCCAAGTTGGAGCTTGGCAACTGATTGTAATGATCTATATATTGTATCTATTTTACTACACAGTTTATATTAATAAAAGAATTTATGCTTGTTGTTCATCTTGTGTTCTGAATATATATGTTTTAACTGGTAAAACAATAGTGGGAAAAAGAAATATTGATTCACCCCCCCTCTCAGTATTTCCAACAGTAAGTATAAAGAAGTATGGCCTATGGCACACGGGATACTACAAGACACACATACTATTTTTTCTCTCTCCCTATCCCTCTCGCATATTTTACTCATTTATGGAACAGATGCACTCAGAAAAAGGGAACCCCTTTTCCTCCTAGTGGCCTGGTTATAACACAACCTAATAGCCTACTAATGGTTAGGTTTGACTACCTCAAATTGTAACCAAAGTTAAAATATAGACTCTTCTAGAGTCTTATTCATAATAATCTAGAGGATAACCCCTTTTCTATGAGTTATGGGGGCTAACATGGCATCCTATCAAACTATGGTAGTGAAAATAGGATGGTCAATTTTCGAGTGGCCTAACTTTTGCAAACATACTTTGATTGAGGCGATTCTTGCACTGTTGGAATGGTCCTTGTGTGTAGAATATGAAAAAGTGGTTCAAATCCATAGTAGTAAAATTTCATCCCTAGAAAACATCAGTTGATGCCTCAAAATGCTCTCGGAAGGTTTTAGACCCTAATTTTCCAAATTCGGTCCCGCTAGTGAAAATGGTCCTACGAGTTGATTCATCCATTTTTTCTACTCTAAAAGAATCGAGATGGATGAAAATGATTATAATGATTAAATTTTGATCACACCTCCACATTTTGGGAGGCTTTTGATCCCCAATAGTTTTTACTAAATGAGGTGAGGTAATGTTTCCTCCACTTTCTCTCTAGTGTACCATTTAGCTTTTCCTTTCAATTCAAATTTCCAAAAATCATGATTACCCTGTCCTATATTTCTAGACCTCTTATACAAAACTATATCTTTTGTCACCTATGCGTGAGCATATGTTGCCAAAATATTATATAAATGGTTGGAATTGTTCCTCTTCTTGAGCTAGAATTGAAGGCTCGTAGAGTTTCAGATTCTCTATAGTCATAGTTAAGTAAATGCACATATATAGGGGTAGACTAAGTTTATAGGTGTTATCTCCCACCTTTTCCAGTATTGCAAAGAGGACATATTTCAAAGGCTTATTTTTCTCTCTAGGTCCATGTAGCCTCTCCCTATTTAACTATGACCATACTTTGTCTCCCACCTTGAATGACTTATCTATATTATGTTGATTAATATGCATAAGCTTATTTTTGTCTCATGACTTATGTAGTGTCTCAAGTACCTGTATATGGATTTTCCTAATTTTCTCCACAAATTTTTCAGCCCGTAAAGCATGCCCTAGAAGATCCTCCCTTACTCATTTGTGCTTCCCTTATGCGATATCCAAAGGTGAAGGTGGAAAATATCCAAAACAAGTTTCAAATTGTGACTTACGAGTAGAAGTGTGGACTACTCTATTATGGGAATGTTTTAAATATACCATATCTTGATCCCAAGTCTTCAGATGCTTCTTATTATAACTCATCAAAAGCTACACCAAAGTTGTGTTAACTACTTTTGTTTTGCCATCTATATGAGGATGAATGTTGTATACCTCTTCAACTTAGCATGTCTGCCAAAATGTAGTCCAAAATGCACTGATAAATATCATGTCTTTCTCTGAAATGATACACCTTAGTATCCAAAAGTGCACCCAAACTTGTCCTAAGAAAAAGTTTGTTTCTTCTTGTCCGCTAATGGTCTTCTTACAGGGCATAAAAACATAAATCTTGTTGAACCTGTCAACTACTAGAAATAGGCAGTCTTCCTAAATGTTGGTAAACCTCCCACAAAGTCCATGGAAATTATTTCCCAGGGACCATTCGGTATAGGTGATGGGTGATATAGAATATGTTCCCTGTTACTAAACTTTTTTGTACAACAAATCACACATCTTTTTATAAACTTAGCTTCTTATTCTTACATCTTGGCCCAATACATGTACCTCTACAAGTTAGGCATTATCTTCCCTATTGTCTCTTGTATTGTACATGCATTGCGACAACCACTCAGGACGGGGGTTGTCACTTTGATCCCCACCCACTTTGTTCTAGGTGTCTCCCAACAGTAGGCTATGGGGAGTAGTCCCTATGGAAATGAGGTGGAGGAAAATAAGTTGAGAACCAACTCGCTTGGCAGGCATGGATGAGTGGCCTAAATACTCGGTTAAAATTAGTAAGACTTAAGTATTTAACTAGATTTAGAGATGATCCCAGTGCCTTATGGAGTCAAAATTATTGCTTATTACAAATTTAAACCATGTAACTAGATGGACATCTGCTAGTTAATATGATAGACTAACCTATATGAGATGAAACTCCTAAGAACTAGGTGTGATGTGAGGGTGTTGGTTAATTTTAGATTAAATGCCTAGTCTAAGTTGAACCTCTCCCTTAATAGTTTTGAGAAACAACATTTAGAGTAGTCTGTGGGATGGAAGCCAACGGGAAGTAGGCAGTGTCTTGATTAACGATACTTCCCCCTGTGTTCCAACCACCTAGTGCCTCTAATGCAACAGAGACTATGGCTCTAACGAATGCAAGGTTACTGTATTAACCACTAAGAAGGGTTGAATCCCTCAAGCTAATTGGAAAAGGCTTTCCCTAGGAGTCTATCAACCAAGCCTATGCTTGGAGGTAACTTATTAATTCAAACTAAGCCCTGAGATGCTTGTGCAATGATTATGAGTGAAATTATCTTGAGTTAAGATTAGTGTATGTTATTTAAGTACTTAATACGAATTATCTTATAGAAATAGTACTTAACACTGATTATATAACAATATTAAACAAGATTAAGTGTTTAAAGATACAAGTGCAAGCTTCAAATATCGATTAATCCACAAGATTCTTAACCAATTTTTGACAAGAACTTAGAGCAGTTTATCCACTTATTAATTAGGAAAAAAGCTACAAGGTGCCAATCAAAATTACCAAAGATTATTCCAAACAAGATTATGTGTGATATTATTACTCAATGCCAATTATTAGAGAAATTCAATCAGATTCACGAGATCCCAATATTCCCAAGAGACTTATCACCAAGATGATTTATGATTTAAGTGCTTTAGTGAGTGAGCCTATTAGATGTGAAATATGAATTCTTACAATATATAAACTCACAAGAAAAATGCAATGTTAGCTACTTCCACAATGTAAATGCTAGGAACAAGTAACAACAAAAATATAGAACTATGAAAACACTTATGCACTTTATGTTCCAATGATCTTTTTATGAGAAATAATTGATTATTATGACAACAATAAGATACTTATGACAACAAGAAGTAAATTTGCTTTAGATATCAAAATTCAAACTGTATATGCTTGTCCAATTTCATAAGAAAAATACAACTACCAAATAAAATTAGACAACTCAAAACTCAAATGTATTAGCCCTCTTACGATATATATTTTGCCATTGTTATATCAGATCTGAAATGTTAAATACAACAATAAGGAAAGTGCATGGACATTGCGATATTAATGCTTGAACCAATGCCAAATTTGACCCAAACATGGAAAAATTTACCAAAATTGAAAAATCAAGTTTTTAGGCCCTTTACAATGTGTTATTCAGAAAAAATCTAGATTTGATTAAGAGATTTATGAAAAAAATTCCAGTAAACAAAAATTTAGATTTAGGCGAAATCTTTAATGCCCAAGCGACCAAAATTTAGGAAAATTCAAAATTTGCAGTTATGTTGACCAATTTAAATGTGATTTTAGGGCATATGATATCACTGTTATAAACTGAAAATTACAATAGTAATAAAATAGTAAAAAATATGGTTTAGAGAGAAAACCCTAGGCACAAGGCCTTGAATATATCTTGGTCATAATTTGTTGAGACTTTGGGATAAAGTTGACAGCTAAATGTGATGCAGGAAAGTGTTCCCTCTGCGGACAAAGGCAACCCCTCAAGCCCTAGAGTGGGTCTAGTCACAAACAAGGACAAATCAATAATAGCTTTCCTTAAACAGTTCAAGTTAGAGGCCTACCTCAACCAGTGGTCGATGGAGTTCCATTGCATTGCTCCAGCTTCCGCTTCCTTCTCCTCAACGAGTGATCAACCTGAAACAAAGCAAAGGAAATACAACAAAGCACGTAACCGGATACAACAATGAACTATTTACTCACAAAGTCAAGAAGTCATGAGCTATCAAGTACATTACATACAAGACATAGGAAAACATCATTTATTGCATTAATAATGAAATAAGAGTCAGCTTACAACCAAAGTCTTGACGTCACAAGCCTTCTCAGAGAAGAGTCCAGCCAGCATGTCCTTCAAGCATTCACTCTTTGAAGATGGATCTCCCAACACAAGAGCTCTCTCACTCACAAGCTTCACACAAGATCAAGGGTACCTTACAACCTTCCACAAACTATCAACAATTCCACACTTATCACACTCACACCATCTATCTAGCAAACTCAAAAAGCACTCACAACACTGCTCAACTAGCCAACTATCAGACTGTTCAACTAGCCATGCATAGTAATGGTGAGAGTTTAAATAGGATAAGGAGTCTCCATGAAAGGTGGAAAGCAGAGCTTATCATCAAGGAAGGTAGCACAATTGATGGAACTGCCACACTAGGGAAGGAAGGGCGACATAAACAAGGCCAAAAACCAGGTCTAGAGTCGTATTGAAGGCCGGCTGTTGGAACAATTCGCCCAATCTAGATCATCGCGGGCACAGAACTGATCTTCAGCGCTGACATCGGAAGTTATCAGTGCAGATAGTCAGATCATCACTGAAGGGACCACATTGTTGGCATTATGTTTCTGGTATGGTTATATGTTACAGATGTTGTACTTGATGGCAACACCCATGGCATGGCTCTCAATATGATGAGAATTAAGAAGTACGTAGGAGAAAAGTTCACGGAATTTTATG
>APFE030986596.1:0-83144 GCA_000404065.3 Pinus taeda
AAGATCGAGCTCCTAAAATTAAAAAAAAAAAAGCAAGATGAGGAAGTTTGATGGCAAGGATCCGGTAAATTGGATACTTCAGATGGAGCAATATTTTGATCTACATGGTGTACCACTGTTACAAAAGGTATGTATTGCATCTTCATATTTAGAACCAGATCAATTTTTATGGTATGAAAGGCTTTCTCGTAAACAACTTGTTACATGGTCAATTTTCACAGAGGAAATGATATCACATTATGAGGATACAAAGAGCAACACCTTCTTTAGAGCAACACCACAACAATTGGAAAGAGTAAAAGGGCTTTGTGACATAGTGGAAAGTAAAATTATGGAAACCAAGAATCATGCCCCTCACAACTATAAATATGGAAGTGTTGTTTCTCCTAGCCTTCCACAACCTACAAGGGTTACACCGCAACAAGTGGAAGAAAAAAGAGAAAAAGGGATTTCTTACAATTGTGATAGAAAATGCACTAAAGGTCATAAGTGTGCTAAGAAGACATTATTTTACATAGAATATGAAGAGGAGGAAGAAAAATATCAAGAAACATCAAAAGAAGAAGATATACGCCAGGACACTACCCCAGAGAAAGAAGAAATGAATCAGACCATATCTTGTAAATCATTGGCGAGAATTACCACTCCTCAAACTCTCAAGATAAAAGGACATATCAAGAAGAAAAAGGTGCAAGAAGTGAAAGATAACATCGAGAAAGAAGAAATGAATCCAACCATATCTTGTAATTCATTGTCGAAATTACCACTCCTCAAACTATCAAGATAGAAGGACATATCAAGAAGAAAAATGTTCAAGAAGTGAAAGATCACATCGAGCGTCAAGAAATGAATCCAACCATATCTTGTAAAGGATTGGAAGAAATTACCACTCCTCAAACTATAGAGATAGAAGGACATATCAAGAAGAAAAAGGTTCAAGCAGTGAAAGATCACATCGAGCATCAACGACAAGTTCTCCAACTTTTAAAGGATAGCGCCACTTTGGTGCAAAATCAATTGAAACAACAGGTAGATCAACATCGTAGTGAAAATGTTTTGATGTAGGTGATTGGGTATTTTTACTGCTACATATCAAGAAAGCTATTTATGAGAAGGAAATTTTGGCAATACTACATGCACTTAAAAAAAGGCGACCTTACCAAATGGGAAGACTCTTCAAGGATGAGGATGTGGAAGCATTGTTTGGTGCTATTTCTATTA
Source organism: Pinus taeda (assembly GCA_000404065.3). Lineage (NCBI taxonomy): Eukaryota > Viridiplantae > Streptophyta > Pinopsida > Pinales > Pinaceae > Pinus > Pinus taeda. Next base: position 1,222 of record APFE030986596.1, read on the forward strand.
TCCAACCAGATTGGATAAACGAAGCAAGGGATGAATGGAAGAAGGACGAAGAAGTATGGCCATTTATTCAAAAGTTGCAAAAGATCCTAATTCAAACAATATTGCCAGAAATTGAAGAGGAAGGAAAAATCATATTGGAACGTGGAGCAGTCATAGAAACAAGAACCCGACAGCTACGTAATCGACCAATTTCAGAGTATCTCATCAAGTGGAAGAACTTACCCGCTGAAGATTCCACATGGGAGGACAAGAAAATACAGAAGCATCAAGAACTACTCAAGCGTTGAGGACAACACTTTTTGAAGAAGAGGGGCATGTTAGGCCCCTATACTGCTAGTGTAACCCCTTATGTTATTAGTACAACCCCCTTATTATATTGATGTACCCATGTAGTGCCCATATTGTTACTATTGTGCCCCATAGAAGCCCACTATTGTTATTATTGTGCCCTACATTATTATTGTTATGTCAGCGCTGATTATATTATGACCCCTTAGACTCCTATATATAGAAAGGAGGTCTTTTCATTTGTAACATCCAAGAATTGTTCATTAATGTAATGTCAAGGAGGTTGCCCCCTCGAAGAGGTTGAATTCTAAGGCGTTGAGCTATCTTTTCTATCTTTTCTTGAGCTAGTTTCATAACAATATCCAATTACCAAGAATTGGAAAATTCGACAGCTCCAAATGTTACCCAATTATGTTCGCACGGATGCATTTCAGAATGCGTTATTTTCTCGTGCAATGTTGCCAAAATCGTGGAAATTATTATTCATATAGATAATATAGAAGTGGGTCTCGATGGGCTTGGCCTCAAAACATTGACCATTGATATTGTCTGTAAAGTACTCATAACCATTCAAAGAAAGTTTCTCAATGAGATTAAGCAGAAGGATTACAGACAAAGGTTTCAAATTTGTAGAGAGATGCCTTTGGAAAGAGGCCCAGCAAGACCAATCCATACGAGGATCCTGGGCCCTTAGAAATCCTTTGTCAGTTAAACAGGGTGTGGACAAAGCATTGAGATTCTATCCATGGGCTGGAAAACAAGATGGGTTTGCGCATGTTCAACTTACTTGCTAGGAGATAGCATGGACTCTGGTGAGGGTAATCCTACTGAAAACATTATGGAGGTTCCCCCATGAAATGGCAAGAAACAAAAGTGGTCTTTTAATAACAAAATCTGTGACCTCTGTCATAAAAGTCCTAGGTGAAGAAGGTCTAGCAAAGGATGCATTGGCTTGCTTTTATCGAATGAAACAATTCCATTGCAAACCAAATTCGATCATATACAATACCATTATCAATGCTCTTTGTAGGGTGGGGAATTTCAGCGAAGCGAGATTTCTGTTTTATGAGATGAAAATGTTGGCTCTAGATGCCCTTCGGATGTTTTCACCTATACTATTCTAATCACCTACTATTGCAAACACAATATGCATACAAGTTGTCGAAAGGCGGTTAATAAGAGATTACAGGAAGAAAATCGGTTGTTTTAAAAGATGTGTTGCGATGGTTTTATGCCGAACATTGTTACTTACAATTACTTGATTAATGGCCTTTGTAAGAATTGCAAAATTGATAGGGCCCTTGAGATCTTCCAATAGATGCATCAGGATGGTTGTGCTCCTAACAAGGTTACTTATAATTCCTTCATTGGACATTATAGCGTTGTGAAGTAGATAAAGCTGTGGAGATGCTGAAAAGATGGAGAGAGAAGAGAAGAATTAGATGCAAAAAAAAAAAAAAAAAAAAAAAAAAAAAAAAAAAAAAAAAAAAAAAAAAAAAAAAAAAAAAAAAAAACTAATATAAATAAATAAATAAATAAATAAAAATAATAATAACATAAAATGTTATATATAATTATATATATATAATATAAAATGCAAAATCGATAGGGCCTTAAGATCTTCGATAGATGCATCAGGATGGTTGTGCTCCTATCAAGGTCACTTATAGTAAATCAACTTGAATTTCAATGCTTTAACAATAACGAAGATATTCATATCAAGGATGAATCCGTTGCAGAAAACAACGGGAAAGTAATTAGCCATAACAGGTATGTAACGGAGCTTAAACGTAAAATAAAATAAAATAAGGCACAGAGTAGGCTCTCAAATTCGCTTGCAGAGATGGAAGAGTGGAAATTAAAAGCCCAATAAAAGAAACATGTAGAAGCTACCCTGAGAAGCATTACAAAAGAAATGATGAGACTTCAAAAGAAGATAGAGGAAAAGGATGCTTTTATACTATCTCAAATGTCTGAGAAGGATGTTGCTGGAGTCAGAGATTTAGTTCAGGCTGAGGTTGGAGCTTAAGGAAATGGAGTTGTCTAGGGCTAAGTATCCTCTGCGGCGTTACACAGATGGCGTTGGTAGCAGAGAGCGAGAGGCTGTGAAATGGAAGAGGCTATTTTTGAGTCTCAAGCTTGAATTGGAAAATTTTCGGATATGCAGGGCAATTGCATAGCTTTAGGGCGTCGAAGTGACAACAAGATCATTAAGGGACTTGTCAGATCAAAGAATGTAAAACATAAGCGTATGACTTTTGAGACAAAGTCAAGTTTGCGGATGTGCACATTTTGGAGAGCAGGGTGTTTGTGTCACAGGTTATAACAACAGTTGCTGCCTTACATGAACGATTCTAATTGCTGGAAAGAATAAACAGACTGAGAAACTTCAGAAGGCTTTCAAAATATTAGTTATTAGCTGAGCAAGAAAATGTATATATTAATGTAGAAAAAATGGGATTAATTCATTATGATTAAGTCGGTTGGTTTGGATCCAAATTTTGAATTTGAAATTGCAAATATTATATATATATATATATATAATATCTATATAATTTATATTATATATATATATATATATATTTAGGTAGGTTCAAGATCCAGATTTTGAACCTAAGCTCTGATACCATGTGGAGGCTCCCTCCTAAGGTCCTCTAACTAAAAACTAAATTTCTCTAATTTTAAACACAATAAGATGGGAAATAACTTATTTATATCTAAACATTTATTTGATGATAATATACGATTAAAATTTATTTACCACAAATTAAATAAGTAAAAGTTTCATTGCAACCATTTACATAAGTAATCAATAAACAGAGGAATACGTGTTCCAATAGCTTATTTGAGATGCTCCTGAACTCCTGACTCTGTTGGGATGCTCCTCTTGACTACCCGACTAGATTTGCCTCCCAGCCAACTAGGAAGTATTTCCTAGCCTAGGGAACCTCCACAGATACCCTAGCCCTCTGAGCCCAATTCCAACCAGATGTAGTGTGTCAAAGTTAGACAAACACTCTCCTTCTCTCCCTTCTCTTTTTCTCCACATTCCTCCGAAAACAAAATCCTCGAGAACCACAACCAAAACCAAAGCCAAGACTAAGGATCCCCCTCTCCTCTCATCATCCTTCCCCTTTTATGCCTCTTCCTCCCATCCACCTCAACCACCTATCATTAATATCATGACTACCCCCTCATCCTTTCATTTAGTATCCTTGACTTTTCCTACCATATCTTCTTCCAAGTAGATTTGAGAAGACATTTTGGGGATAAGATATGAATATTTAATTTGGGAATTAATTAGAGAAGACCATATCTTATTCCAAGTAAATTTTAAGAAGACATTTTGGGAATAAGATATGAATATTTAATTTGGAAATTAATTGGAGAAGACTATATATTCTCTCAAGTAGATTTTGAGAAGACATTTTGGAGATGGATATTTAATTTGGAAATTAATTGGAGAAGACCATATCTTCTCCAAAGTAGATTTTGAGATGACACCTTGGGATATGGATATTTAAATTGGAATAAAAGGAAGGAGACCATATTCTATCGAAAATTAAATTTGAGAAGACAATTTGGAAATTGAATAATAACAATAATAAAATTTATATTAGTAAATAAAAATTACAGTTTCACAAATGTAAGTATATACCAATATTTATTGATAATTATAAGCCAATATTTTCAGGTAAATAAAATTTGCATGATAATATTAAGTAGGGCTGTACAGATAGCTGAAAATGCCTATGTGAAAACACAATTTATGGAGAATATAGGCCATAAGAAAATGGTCCCAAATAAAAATACCAATGAGATGCTTCCAAGGAGGTGAAGAAGAAATGGAAAGGAAATGGATGGAAGACAATGGCCACTGGACATTACAACAAGGATCTAACCATGAAAACCATTATAATATCGATTATCACACCAAATATAAGCTACATCTATAATTGAATATAGAGAACCATAAGAAGGATGTTAATAAGAAGAAATTGCTAGACATGGATTTAAGAAACCTGGTAGAGAAAAACTTGGATATGGATTAGAGGATTACATCCACTATAATGAAAAGTGAAATAATACGAGTATCCTTCATCACAAGGATGAAAATGGGATGAATAAACTTTTTCTTACTAAGATCCAAGTCAAAAAGACCAATATGGATGATCCCTTTGATTGTAGTTATCATACCAATATTATAGCAAAATATCTCGTAAGCAAGTTTGGATGATAAGTTCAATATCATCCTAACCCCTATCCATTGGGATTGATAAATAAGTATGTAGAGCGCAAGGTCACTAAACAATGTAAGATCAAGTTCGTTACAAGTGCATACTATATTGATGATGTGGAGATAGTTGTAATACCACTTGATATGTGTAGTGTCGTGTTTGGAAGTTCCTACATGTATATGATGGATGTAACCTTATTTGGAGTGAAAAACAATACCCCCTCGTCATGGGTGGGACACGTATTTCTTAATGATTTATAGTTGTATGCTTATATTTTCTCCTTCGGTGACCAATGCCATATAATTTAGATAATAATGTTGGATTTAATCAATATTCAATAAAAGCTTGAGAAGAAATAACATACTTAGTATTATGACATTTTAGAATGTGTAAACTTGGAGAAAACTTGGCAGGGAATGAGATAGTGTCAAGAAAATGGTTAGAAATAGATGTATGGAATACACTAACTTGGAAATGTGAAGGCGATTGAATTATAGTGCACGTGTATGGTATTGTATTGGTTAAATGTTTTTATGGTTATTGAGAACTATTTATCTCATATGTGTTATTCTTATGCAAGAAATAATTAACTAAGTTTTGTTTTTTAAAGAATAAATATGTCCTCACTTTGAGTTGTCTTGTTGTCTTTTAGGTGTACCTGACTCAACGTTGATGGGCATTACATTTCATATGGTATTAAAGCCACATACAACACTAGGGATTATGAAACCTACATGTTGATGCATACTCATCTACAAAAATTCTTAGTAACAATTAATTTTTTTTAAGAAATAAAAGTTTGAGTGATATGTTGTTTGTCTCAAAGACACTAAGGTGAAAAATGGGACCATCTTCTTGGTTCACTTCATTTTTCTCCTCCGGAACTTCCATAATCCAAGTGGTGACTAGGATATTGTGTCTATTAGTGAAGTGAAAGTGATCTAGCCATTCATATAAATGAATAACAACTAGTTTAGTAGATTGGGTGAGAAATCCTCTAGGCCTTTTACTTCTACCTAGGAAAAATGTGTGGCAAGCATATCATTCCTCTTGAGAGTGATTTTTTTAGAGGGTTGAAAAATGCAAGTTGGATAAATTTAATGGAACTACAAAATATGTGAGGGATAAGAGATTTGTTAGAAAGAATGACATTATGTTTTCTCTTATAGGAGTGTTTTAGCAATCAAAATGACATATCAATGGTTTTTCAATTAAGGGAGAGTGCTTTATTATGGTAGAGAACCCTCAAATCACAAATGAGTTTCTCAACCTCATCAACACCATTTGATAAATTTACCAAGTGAAACTAAAAGAGTCCCTATTTAAAGAACACAGGGAACGAGAAATGAGATGATTTTCATTCCCTAAAACAAAAATTTCATACAATACTAAAGTGAAAGGAATATTTCATGGAGATTGTATAATATACAATAATAATATATCGTTTTATATCTAAAACATAGAGATACAACGAAACTCAACTTCTATCAATAAATGGAAAATGTTGAAACTATATACATGTAGAATGAAAACAAACTAGCTCAAATGGAGGTAGATTTTCTATGAGAAGAGATGTGAAGACTATGCACCTTCACTTAAATATATTATAATGTGGCTTAGAGGCCTTTTTATCATAAAGAAGTAATGAGAAATCCCAAACATCCAAAAATATAACCCTAGGAGATGAAGTGCAAAAGGCTTTTGGGCCTCGAGCAACATTGTGTGAGTATTATGGCAATAAACAAGTTTTCCTTGATCATTTGTATATATGTAAAAGAGTCACAACAACCTCAATAAAATCCCTTGTTGTATTCTTGTAACGTTATTGTAACTTGGCCAAGGGTGCACGATGAATCTATATGTTTTGGTAGCCTTGGTGACAACCTCCTAGTGACTTGTGAGATAGTTAGAATGGTGTGCTAGTTTGTTGTGGACTAAAATGACTGAGGATGTATTATTATCAGTAAGATGTTGTATTGCAAGATTAGTATAGGACAATGAGATTTGATAGTGAGATGGATAATTTGTTAGTCATGGCAAGGCAACATTGTTGATGAGTGTAATGAAGGTATGTGAAATCCTATTTCCCCTGGGTACATGACCTTTAGAGGATAACAACAAGTTGGGCCAGATGGATCATAGCACAACCGTACATTAGGTTGTCAACTATTCAAGGGTGCTTGGGGAGGTATCAAAAGGTTACCTATGGTTGGGTGGTGGTGACACAAAATCATCTATGGTCAAAGGTAACATACATGCCTTCCTCCCTGCATCAAGACTGCTCCCATAACATGCCCACTCACATTTGTCTCCACTTCGAAGAGTTGTTACAAGTTTAGCAATTCTAGAATTGGTGCTTGACTTATCTTCTTCTTTATCTCGTCAAAGGCCTTTTGTTGACCCTTTCCTCACTGGAAACCCTTTCCACTTGTATAGTGTGGAGTGGTGCTCCTACATATGAAAATGAGGCTATGAATTTCCTTAGATACTATGTTGCCCTAATGGAATTCCTAACCTTAGAAACATTAGTAGGTACCAACCATTTCATAATAGCCTCTATCTTAGGGGGATCTAGTTTCATCTCTCCTATGCTTATCACATACCCCAAATACACCAAAGAATGTTGTGCAAACTCACACTTATTGAGATTCTCTAACAGTTGGTGCTTCTTTAATGTCTCCAGTACCTACGTCAAATGTGAGATGTGCTCCTCCTAGGTAGCATATTATACTAGTATATCATCCAAATAAAAAATAACAAATGAATCTATAAAGGGGTGTATTATATCTTTCATTAACCTCTTAAATGTAGTTGGTGCATTACATAGGATGAATAGCATGACTAACTACTTTTACAATAATTACATGGCTTTGAAGATGATTTTCTAGGTATCTTATTATCTAACTCAAGCCTAGTGATATCCAAACTTTAAGTCAAGCTTGGTGAAGCATTTCACTTGTTGAAACTGATCCAAAAGATCATATATTTTGGGCAGGGGGTACCTATTCTTGAGTGTGATTTTGTTCATCACCCTATAATCAATAAACATTTGCCAAGTCCCATCCTTCTTTGGCATAATGAGGATGGGTGACCAACATGGAGATGTACTCGGTTGAATGAATCCTTGTTCCAATAGTTGCTATAATTGTTTCTTCACATCACTTGCTTCTATAGTAGACTGCTTATAGAACCCAATGTTTAGAAATGGGGAGTGCGATAATATTTGGACCTTGTGCTACACTTCCCTCTTGGTTGGTATCCCTTTAAGCTCCTAGAACACATCCTTGTGTGCTAGTAGCAACTCTTCTAATTGTTGGAAAGATATTGCTGAGAAAAATGCATTTATTATGATTCGTATTGGATCATTATATTGTTTCTCATCCATGTAGATACTTTCAAAGTGGGAAAAGTGGAGGAATCAACTCATAGGACCATTTTTATCGGTGGGACCTAGTTTGGCAAATTGGGGTTTGAAACTTTCCGTGAGCATTTTGAGGCGTCAATTTTTTTTTTTTTTTCCATGGGAGGAAGGGGGTGGGGGGACTTTGTTGCTTTAGCATGGCACCTTTCTTTTCTACTATACACACAGGCCTTTCCAACAACACAAGAATCTGCTTAATTGGAATCTGTATACACAAATTATGCCACTCAAAAGTTGACCTTCCTGTTTGTCCACCATAATTCAAGAGGATTTCACGCCATCCCCATTATTCATGGAAAAGGGGCTAGCCATGTGATCATGATGAAGAGGACTATAAAAGAGTCAATATTGTAACTTTGGTTAAGAGTTGAAGGGGTCAACATGACTACTAACATGCAATTGGGTTGTGTTATAATCAAACAACTAAGAGGAAAAGGGGTGGCATTGTTTTCAAGGGAACTTTGTTCCGTAACAAGAAGAGTAGCCAGAGGGATAGGGAGATAACCAACATACAGGATTTTAGACTGTAGTAGTGAATGAACCACATGCCTTGAAAATATTACACAGATTTTAGGTTAACATCACCTATAATTGGGTTAACTTGACAATCCTTAACAATGGGAAATATAGTTTATTAATTGTATTTAGTCATGAGAAAAATACCATGCAGTGGAAAATTTTTAGTAAGATTCAATGAGCTATAGTTTCAAACAAAAATGGCATAAAATGGAAGTAAACCTTAAAGGATATCTTGGTTAATAATCTAAGATATTTTTCATTGGCTTAATATGGAATGTTTCTAGTAAGTTTGAGTTCAATGTAAAACTTCATCTTCATTGATAAGGGATTCATATCTTAAAGGCATAACTTCCTTCCACTTCATCTTTTAATGTAAAAGTTCAAAGGAAGCATATGCACTAGCATACACATTGCCAATGACATGGAACATATCAAGGAGGATCAATTGTTTATTAGGATGACTCATTTCACTTAAGTTGAAGCTAAAATGGATGTAAAGCTTGAGTGAACCCTAGCAGTCAATAAGATTCAATAAAGTTATTATTTCAAATGGAAACTCCATACAATGATAGTACGCTTGAAATATGATCTTTTTCCATGCTATGATTGCATCATCTTAAGAGGCCTCTAAATCCCTTAGGCCCTACCCCCCTAAACCTACTTTAAACCCAAACCTATTAACCCCTAACCCCTTAACCACTGAGCCATAATATGGCCTTATTAACCCTTAATTCGCTAAAATATTAACCCCTAATCCCTTACACCTTGTACCCCTAAAACCTGATTAAAATATACTTCTTATGTCTGCTTCTTCTGTTATGAACTACTCTCAATTTGTTGTGTATGTAGAATATATCCATAAAAAAATGAATACGTTATTTTTCTTCTACATTTAACATATAAACATTATACAATATAAAGACATATAATGAATAACTTAGCAAGGGACGATATTCGTGCCCACCTTCAAGGTGTCTATAGTCTCTACAATGTCTTTTAGTTGTTTTTATTAAAATTCTCATCCTTTTACAACCCTTGCATTCTTTACAAGGGCAATAACATTTTTCAATCACCCAAAGCCTCCAATGCTATCTCGCGTCTCCTTATCCTCTTAGAAATGTTATGTGACATTTTTCCTTACCAAACTTTAAGTGATCATTATCTTCAAAAATTAACCTCGATAGAATTTAACTATTTGTAATGCAATTAACAAAATAAAATAATTTTGTATTGAAACCAAAAAATAGTGGTTTTTTTTTTATTACAAAATTTGCAAGTAAAAGACGACAACACCACCAAACTATTAGAGTACGACATTGGATTTTCTACCCATATGTAGTAGTGGGATTAGTTGAAATTTCAACTTCCCGGGGTCGTAACTTTGGAATATGATCTCTATTTGGCACACGTAATAGCTCGCCGAAAGGGTCTATCCGAGAAACACAACACATGTTATGAATACTGACAAAGTGTATGATTTTTGTTAGCATTCCCCCCCCCCAAAAAAAAAAAAAAAAAAAAAAAAAAAAAAAAAAAAAAAAAAAAAAAATCCATTTAGGGCCTCAAAACGGCTTTGAAAATTCAGGGCCTAAAAACTGCCAAAAATTGAGAATTTCCAAAATAGGAAATTTGTGTTGTGAGCCAGTGGTATAGGTGGGTGGCCATAGATATCCACCTGGATCACACAATGGGTCAAATGGTTTCCTTTGGTAGAATGGTGGTACAACACATCCTTCCATACTTCATAAAAAATGTTACCATTTATGGCACTTTATGGATATAATCCTCTATCCATCACATCATCCTTGAATGGGAGTATAAAAGCTTAAGTAGTATAGGACCACATATGGCATTGATGAGAGGTTCTCAAACTATTGAAGGAAAACTTGGTTGTAGCACAAAATAGGATGAAACAACAACATATCAACATCGTAGTGAAAGGGAACTTGAAGTAGAGTATTTGGTATTTATGAGTCTACAACCATATAAAAAGATGTCCCTCAAGCAACAAAAGAAGGACAACATATTAGAATCGAGATATTATGGCTATGTTGACGGTGTTGGATCCCACCAAGATATAGTGGATCTCCATGATATGAGATCCCAATTAGGCCTCACACTGTTTGGTGTAGGAGTCCCATCCTAAAATATGGCACGACTGCCATTAACTTAGAGATTTGCCTTGGCTTAAGCAATTACCATGAGAGAGTAGCATGCATGTGCTTTTGAATGAACAAGAGAGTGTGCCTTGTGGAATGTTTGATTGTAGATATATCAAAGTTGTTTCACTGCAAGGAAGAAAAATGAGCCTCTAAAAGAAAAGTAATAGTACTGATGTAGTGGAGATGCATGCACATAAACAAGGAAGAATCGTTAGACATCAAGCAAAATTGTTCAAATAGATGCAATGATCATTAAAATCATCAAAACACATTTCCAACAAGTTGAGTGCCAAAATACCTGAAATAGTTCAATTATTTTAGTACATATGAAAGCCAACATAAACGACAAACATTATAATAGTAGTCTCAAAACATTTTTGATCCATGCATGAAATTATGTTGGCTGAATGGCTTCAAGTATTAAGAAAAGGTTCCAAAATACACAAGTACAATGAACATCACTAGCTCCAATAGTGGAGTGTTAGAGCCACTACTTTCTCCACAAAAGCACTATCTCTATCTCTCTAATGCCTTGTGGGAGAAGCCAAGGTGAAAAGTCTTTTTCTTGGATAATGGGGCTCCTTTTATAACTCCAGGCATGATGTTTCATATCCTCATGACCCTTGAGTTTCTCTTATGACTTTTCAACTTCGAATGACCTTTGGACTTCTATATAACTCTTGGACTTCCAAACGAATTTTGAAATTAGACATGACTTTTGGAATTACATGTCTTTTGGACTTCTTCACATGGATCTTTTGTCCATACATGACTTTTTGACTCCCACTTCTTTATATTTACAATAATTACATCATGATTTCCACATCATCATGTGGTGAGAATATGACAAGTCACTAAACATTGATGACTTTGACTCAAAGTGACTGATGACATGGACTTTCTTGATTGGTGACAATGCTACCACTTGTGCCACAAGGAGGAAGGCTTACTTTAGGGCGCAGTTTGGAAAGGGGATGGAGAGGAAGATGCTTGGGAGTGTGTTATGCATTCTTATAGGGAGAAGGGCACACTTGTGAATAGGGAAAGTGTATCGAATAAAAATTAAGAGTATTCTATGCACTCCTAGCTTTAGTGGGCTAATTTGTGCAACTAAAATTTGTCAAGTTTGGAAGATATAACAAGGGGAAAATACAATGAGTTTAGACATAAAATTGAGTGCGACACATATCAATTCATCAATAAGAATTAGACAATAGTAAAAAATTAGAAATACACATCAAAATACCAATTTACAAACACTCTCCGGGTACAATAGACAAAATGTATGCGACTATAACCAAAAGTGTCGTTTTACAACAAACAAAGATATTACAACAATGAAGTGCACTAGAGATGTTATAAATAATGCAATGACACTTGTGAATGATTAAGAACACTTGAAACATGTGGAATGACTTGAAATGACACATGATGACTAAAGCGACACTTGATATAACAATTTGGTAGGCTCCAAAGTTTGAATGGAGTGGAATCTTGGAGGGTGTTGTAGCAGTGACAACACTTGGTGGCACACTAGGTGAAATTCAACTTCTCTGCCTAGGAATATATTTTCAGTTAAAGGGTTAGCCCTTTAGGAAGTATTGATTCACCAATTGTATTGCCTTGGATTCCCCTCTTGACCTGATTATATACATAACACCTTACTTTCCTCTCCTTGGTTCAAACACACAACGAATTTGCCATATCACAATTGTCTCAATCTAGAAAGGGGTAATATGTATATGGTGAGTTTAAGATATTTAGAGTATGAGTTTCATCTCTGGTGTTACTCCACTGCCAATAGGCCTGGACGATACCCCAGTGGAGTCACTACAGGAGCACACGCATTGCTTCACTTCCAACGAGCTTGAATAGTACCCTGGCGAAGTCACTTGTTTCACCTCTTTGTGCAGGAAGCCTTTCTCTACTTTCACCCTTTATTTATTTATTTAATATAATTGTGCTTCAACACTTATTATTTCAAAAGGTGAAAGAGGGATCTCAACTTATTGAGAGAAGAAGAGGTTTCCCCTCCAAAGAAGTATTAATATGACCTCTGATATTGGTTTGCTCGCTATATATTTTCCCCTTATCCTTTCTCTGCTAGATTGGATAAGCATGTAAAAACACCAAGTAAATTTAACGCCAAGTTGAGGAGTTGGGATAATAGAATAGATGCAGATTTAATAGGTTCCAGCAAGGTTTTATTCTTGGATGTATCATATTTTTTTGTCCAAAATTAACTCAACCTATGACAACTTCCCAAACAAATAAGAAGAAATGACAAATAGTCAAGCGTTGTGGTTATCACATTTCCTCTTTATTCCACCATAAATCCCTTTTGAGCCATCCACTCTTTCACACAAGGTCTTATTTATGTACAATGACTAGGACAGAAAAACAAGATGGAACATGACTTGACATGACAAACATAAGACATAGAACATATGATGAAGAAACAAATTGTACAGGAAACACAACTTAGAGTTGCTACTAATAATAGAGCTTCAAATATCATCCATTAATGGGAAGACGGTCAATCCTCCCATCTAAATATTTTAGCTTGAAAGTATTGTGGCCAAGTTTCTCTTTAATGGTATAAGGTACTATCTGTAGGGATTGGAACTTTATGTGTTTGCCTTTCTCTTCATGGGATTTGTCCCACTTCAATACTAAGTCATCCAAATTGAAACGCTTCATCCCTGCATATTTTTTTCAACCCAATGCTTAATACAATTTTTGTGAATGGTAAATATTTCTTTAGCTTTGAGACTTTCTTCCTCAATTTTAAGCAAAGTATCTATCCTACTTTGAACCAGAAGTGATGGTTTTCCTTGGGGCTCTTGGGAGAGTTGCAAGGCTAGGAAATATAGGTTAAGAGGAAAGATAACTTCTTTACCATATACCAAGAAGTATGGGGAGGTTTTAAGGGAAGGTTTAGGAGTTACCCATTCAACCCATAATGCATTTACCAAAGCATTGTGCAAGTTCCTTTACTCAGAGAAAAAAATAATTCTTGATTATACGAATGAGATTTTTGTTTATTGATTTTGCTAAACCATTTCCATGTGGATAATAATTTGATGCATGCTTTAATAAAATACCATTTTCTAATGTGAATTCATAAAGTTTCAATGAATAAAAATAAGTCGCATTATCAAAGACAAGAGACGTTGGAACGCCAAACTTGGTTATGATGGTTTGCTTTAGGAATTATATGACTTCTTGGTTGTTGACTTGTCTCAAAGTAACTCTTCAGTCCATTGAGTGAATAATCTATCGCTATCAAGATGTATTAGTATTTCTTTGATAAATGTGGAAATTTTTATCCAATAACATCTAGTCCCCACTGTTGGAATGGTTCCTAAACTACTACTGGTATCAGTGGGGCAACTAACTTCTAGTCTCGATCGACACATCTCTGACAAGCTGCACACTTTCGGACATAAGTGTGAGTATCCTTGAGTAAGGTGGGCCAATAATAGCCAACCCGCATTACTTTCTGTGTAGTTGTATCACCTACATAGTGACCACCCACCAGTCCGTTGTGCGGATCTCTTAGTCCCTTCTTTGTGTCTTGAGGCTCTAGGCATCTTACCAAGGCACCATTATGATGCTTTTCGAAAAATCACTCCATGAATGAGTTGATAAGATAGAGCTTTAAGGAGAATTTCCCTATTTTGTTTGTTCGATAAGTTTGTGGGCAAGGTGTCGTGTGTTGAGAAATCTAGGGGTAGCTAGATTAGGTGATTTCTCTTACTTTGATGACTTCTTGTGATGTAATTTTACTTAATTATATTATTCTTTTACTTGATTATTATTAGTGTTTTTATCATCAAACAACTACCAAACTAAAAAGATCAATGAGAGACGAGGACACAAAATGTAGGCTGCAAGCTAGGGCCAAAACCTCTCCTCTTAAAAGGAAAATCCACAAGAATTCTTCTCTTCTTATAAAATGTTCAGATGATGAATTCCAAGACCTAATACCCTTGTCAAAGACCCCTCCAAGACCAAGTCAATCTTCTCCTTCTTGATGAATTTTTCCAGCTACTTTTATCTAGCAACTTCTAATAATTTCGACCCATCAACTTCCAACAACTTCAACCTTTCAACAACTTCCAGCAATTTTGACCTTTTAACAACTTTGAATTTCTAGCAACTTTCAACAATTTTGACCTTCCCTAGTAGTTTCTTCTTCAACTTAGATTTTCTAGCAGTTTCTTCTTCAACTTCGACTTCCCAATAGTTTCTTTACACATGTGAGAAGAATATAGAGAATAAACCCAAAACTTCATCCTTATTCCTTTTATCCTTCTGTGTTTTCCTTTCTTATGCATCTTCTTCGCTTGGATGATGAGGAATGAGTGAGTGTCCATAGGAGGTCGAGTTCTCTCCTATATATAGGCTTCTTAGGAGGTCAAATTGTTATCCATGACATTGAATTGATTCTTCTTGTAAGCTGACTTGTTTGACAATGTCTTGGAGGGTCTTTATGACACTTTTGACTATACAAAATTTTTCTTTACAATATACAACATTCCCAAAGGGGTCTTACATGTATGAAAATGACTATTTTGACTTCATAATTCTATGACAAACCTAGAAGCACTCAATTGATGCTTGACCTATAAATAAATTATCTTGAGCATGAAACCCATGCCTTAAGAATGACAATAATAAATTACTTTTCTCTTTAATATAAAATACATAAAATCATGATTATAATAGACATTATGAAGACCTAACCTAGTTACATATTTTAACACCCTCTTAACTAGGGATGTATTCATAATCCATACATGGTACTTGGAAAGTCTCATACCGAAGAATGATCATAAGAAGAGTCAGATTGGTAAGCCATATCATAAGTTATTATTTCAACATATCTCATTGCATCTCATCATACCAACCAATATTGTCACATAACAAGGCCTTGACTAACAACTCTATCTCTCCACAAGATTAGAGCATAATGTTTGTGAAACAATGACCGATAGACACCATCATCATTGTCTCTTAAGGCACGTACCCCACCCAAATGTTCACAAGGTATGTCCTTCTAAGACATTTTATGTCTTGGAAGAACACATCCTCAAGTAATTTCCTCTTCGACTACTCTTACCTATTGGATGCCCTACCCCATCCTCAAAGAGTATCAAAAACCAAATGCTTATCCAATCCTCCATTATTTCTTCATAATAGGAAGACAATAATGATGTGTCTTTCTCTCCCTCTAAACTAGGGAGGATCAACTCATTCCTATAAAAGTAATATACCCAAGCTCCCTCTTAATAAGGGACTTGCCCAAGCTCCCTCTCAACTAAGGATTTCCTTCCCATAAGCATCCATCTGCTCTTTGGTGGGGATCATGGTATTATTAGCCGCTTGTAGGGCTCCTTTTTCTGCATCATGTCATGAACTTCATCTTCTTCATCATGGAGCCTTTTTCATCATCACTTTATCATAGGGCATTGACCATATTCTCCATCACTTTCCCTTCAAAGAACCCTAGTGTTGAAACAATAGTCATGTCATCCTTCTCTTCACCTAAAAGTGATCTTCTATTCCACATCTGGCTATCCTTCATACAGCTACCTTTTCCAGGTCATGTTTATTTCCGGATCTTCCATCCAATCTCATGAGTACTATTTGTAGGTAACATCTACAACTCTCTTTTGGTAGGCATATTTCAACCCAACTAGATGTTTTCAAAAATCAAAATGAACATCAAATCAAAGTTACCTCTTTATGTTGGAATTTCATCATGACATCATCTTTTAGCAACATCAACATCTAGCACATGTATGAATCCATCTCCAAGGCAAATATTACCAAGGCATTTCTTCTCCATCATACATATTAGGGTCTTCATACCTTCTTTTTCTAAGGAGATTTCATAGATAATTCTTCTAGTGATCATATGTTGATTACTTACCTTTTCTTATGTGACTATAGTTGCATCTTTCATGAAATCTTCTTCCTTTCTTCACATATTACTTCCCCAGGAACTTCTATCCATAGTTCCTTCATCATAGGAACCATAGTTGCCAACCACCTCATATTCTTCATGAGGTCATATTATGTTGATTTCATTTTGTCAATATGTAGAAGAGTTCAAGGCACATTGTCTACATGCCTTCATGCATCACTCATAAGGAATAGTCCATTCTTTTTCAATCATGCTCATGAGATAGATCATTCAACCATTCTACCTGCAACCATATGATGACATGACTTTATCTACCTATTACCAAACATATACATACCTCTTCCTTCATGTGATCGTCTAGACTTCCTTCAACAACTTCCTTTCCTTTACTGAAGATGAAAGTACTTCAATCGAAATGACATGCTACACTCTGTCACCATACCATCATCATTCTAAAAAATGGATCCCACACAAGGTGGAATGTATAATTTTAGTGAGACACTTTCTTCTTCCCAGTAGAGGTGTGTTACACTGAATTTTGTCACCTTGACTATCTGCAGTTTATGTGGCCTCATCAATAGCCACATTGTCCTCTTTGTCAAGCCCCATACCTCTGCTCTTCATGTCAAAACTTCAAAGAGAGAGAAAGTCACTTGAAAACATGTTTATCTCTGGGTACGCAGGTTCTCTCTACCTTTCCTGCGTGTACGCACTCCAAATACATTAGACCGGCGTAGTAATACGCTCTGTAAGCTAAAGCTAGGGTGCGTACCCCTGTAAAGGTCAAAAGGCGCAAGTTTCATCTTTAAAAAGTTACTTGTGGTCACTTCTAGAGCCTTCTAGAAGAGTTTTTGACGTGTATTGAGCGCCTCCAGATGGTTCATGCACCCTTATGATAGAGGAGCTTATCCCATCAAGAGAGGAGCTACCCCATCCAAAAGAGGGAGTATCCCATTGATGTTGGAACTGAATAACCTCTTCTAGAATGCTATAAATACAGGCATTGGGCTAAAGGAGGGGAGGTTGAAAGCTGAACATTCTAAAGGGTAAATGCTGCTGGAATTAGGACTTCCATTTGTTGACTTGTGAGGAGAGATCACTATCCTTCCTTGTTGCCATAGTGGGAGTGGTGAGCTTGTCAAAGTAGAGGAAATCTCTTGCTGGACCCTGGGAGGAGCTTGCACAACACCAAGGCTCAGGTTGTAATGGTTCCTTTGATTATTTAATACAAATAAGTCCATTCTTCTCAATGATTTGTTAATGAATTATTTCATTTATTCCTTGTTCAATATGATAGATATGCTTCATTTTATGATGAATATTCAGATGTTATGTAATCGTTTGCTTTGTTAGTGTATGCAGGTCTGAAAGTGAAGGAGGAGCTCATCTGGATCAGCAAGGCTGGACTGCTACAACAAGCGTGGGACCTAAGGTAAGATCGAAAACATTTGAATTCTCATAGAATGATGTGTATCTAGAGAAGGATAGCTCTTGTTTGGTTTGTTTGTCATTAGAGAGTCTTAGACTCCTAGGAAGGTTGGATTTGTCCGCAAATATAACTCATTCCGTGTGACAAGGTGAACCTTCAGATGAAGAATCCAATGGAGGATCTTGATGATCCTCATTCTGCAAATGATCCTTCCTAATAATTATGATGTATGCTGATTTATTTATCTCCTATATTATTAGATGACTTATTACAACCATATATACTGCTACTTCGGTTGTCCTTATATGATTCCAATGGAGATGCCATTTCTATCACGATGATTGCTATAATCATGTAGACTTTTTAATTCATCTATCCTTCCATGCTTCTATGATGATGCCATATATATCTTGCTATAATGCATCCTATCCTACTTGTGATGTTTTATATCATCTTCTGTAACTGAAAATAACTAAGTGAAGGAGGTTATCTCAGTCATAGTAGAGACCTTTTACTTCCTCCTTCTTTGATTTCTTCTTTTCTTTTTCTTCCACTCCTTCGGTAACATGGGCTTCATTTCTTTCCTTTCTCTTCTTGTTGTCCTTAATGAGTGTAGGAAAATTCCTTTTTGAGTGCTCATATTCATTACACTCATAGAATTGTATATTTGACATATTTGTCTTCTTCTTTTTTCGAGGATCAAACTTTCCAAACTTTCCTTTTATCTTGGTCATGGCAGCATATGCTTCAACTTGTTCATTTGATCCAACATTGATTTTAGCCTTCAACCTAGTTTCTTCAATCATACATAATGACCAAAGTTCACTTAATACAATGGCTTCCTTCTTTCCTTAAATACTTGATACAAAGTTGCCCCATTCATCAGGTAGTGCATTGAGCACGACAATGGTCATCTCTTTATCAGACATTATTTATCCTAGTTCTTGTAGTTGATCTCTTATTTGTGATACCCTCATAAGGTATGAGGCTACCCTTGATTCCTTTGATACCTTCATCTTGTATAGTTTGGTTCTTAGTGATATAACTTCTCCTGTAGTGCTTATGAAAAATAATTCTACTAAGTTTTCATATATATCTTTTGATTTCTCCAACTTTGCTACATAAGGGATGAGGGAATCCTTGATTGATTCTATAAGGATTATTTGAGCCCTCATTTCTCCTTTCATGTAATTTGATAGTGCTTGAGATTAATATTATGATGGTTTGGAGATTGAACCCTTAACGTATTCAATAACTTCATTCTCTATGAGAATCAAATCTATCCTCTTCTTCCATGAAAGGAAATTTGATGACCCAACCAGTTTGTTGCTTTCCTTACAGAATGAAGTCATGTTGACAATATATTCAGACATAAATGTAAAGATACTTACTTGTCAAGTGAATATGCTCCTGGATGATTATATCTTCAACTTGATGCCTTCTTGATGATGTTGCTTCCTTGATGATCTTCTTCGAGGATGTTTGAGTTGTGATCTTTGCTTCAATGTGAGGGAGAACACCTTTTTTTTCTTTGATGATGATGACAATGCTTCTTCTTGCTTCCTTTGGATGTATAAATGTGGAATATGGAAACTTAAAGATGCTTCAAATGTGTATTACTTCTTTCTTTGAGTGGAGGCGGGGTTCTTGAGGTCATCTCCTCCTAGTGATGATGTGATCCTTGAGGTGAGTACTCCTCCTTTGTGCTTCTTAGTTTGCCCAACCATTATGTATCCTTATTTCAAGTATATGATCTTCAAGTTACTTCTTCTTGTCTTGTCATCTTAGCTCTAAAACCCTGTTGAGAAATATAGGGGTAGTTAGATTAAGTGATTTCTCTTACTTTGATAACTACTTGTGTTGTAATTTTACGTAATTTGATTAGATTATTCTTTCACTTGATTATTATTTGTGTTCTTGTCATCAAACAACTACCAAACTATAAAGATCAATGAGACAAGAGGACACAAAATCTAGGTTGCATGCTAGAGCCAAAGCATCTCCTCTTGAGTGGAAAACCCACAAAAAATATTATCTTCTTATAAAATGTTCAGATGACGAATTCCAAGACCTAAGACCCTTGTCAAAGACCTCTCTAAAACAAATTCAATATTCTCCTTATTGATGAACTTTTACAGCTACTTTGATCTAGCAACTTTGATCTTCCAGTGACCTCGACCTTCCAACAACTTCAACCTTTCAACAACTTCCAACAATTTCAACCTTCCAACAACTTTGAGCTTCCAAAAACTTCTAGTAATTTTGACCTTCCCCAACATTTTCTTCTGCAACTTCTATTTTCCAGCAGTTTCTTTTGCAACTTTGAATTTCCAGTAGTTTCTTTTGCAATCGGTTTTCTATAGTAAAGTTGCCCTAATATTTGCATGTGTGAGAAGAAGATAGAGAATAAACCCAAAAATTCATCCTTCTTCCTTCTACCCTTCTTCACTTTCCTTTCTTCTACCTCTTCTTCGCTTGGATGATGAGGAATGAGTGAGTGTCCATAGGAGGTCGAGTTCTCTCCTATATATAGGCTTCTTAGGAGGTCAAACTGTTGTCCATGAGGCCGGCTTGATTCTTCTTTTAGGCCAACTTGTTTGACAATGTCTTGAAGGGTCTTTATGACACTTTTGACTACACATAAATTTTATTTACAAGATACAACATTACCAAGGGGGTCTTACATGTATGATATTGCCTCTTTTGACCTCGTAATTCTATGGCAAACCTATAAGAAATCAATGGGTGCTTGACCTCTAAATTTTTTTATCTTGATCATGAAACCCATTCCTCCAGAATGACAATAATAAATTTATTTTCTCTTTAATATCAAATACATAAAATCATGATTACAATAGACATTATGAAGACCGAACCTAGTTACATATTTCAACATTGTGCTCTAGGAATTGTCCCATGCCTGAATATCATCCTAAAAGATATTTGTCTGCAACATATCTCGCTTTCGCTGCAAGTTGACAGAGGCCATGACCCTTAGTAGTATGTACTAGCTTAAACTCCTAATCATATTTTTGCAAATAGGTCATCCAATTTTTCCTCTTCTCACCTAGATCTTGTTGCAAAAAGAGTGTTCTCACCGCTGGATGAGGCACATATACGATCATGTGAGCTTTAAGGAGGTAGGGCCTCAAATGGTTGACTGCCTTATATACAACATAAGCTTGTTTATCAATGGCATAGTATTTCAGCTCTAACCCCTATAATCCAACACTCATGAAAGAAATACGTCGTACATTTCCTTCAACATCCTTTTGTGTCAATGCGACTACAATAGATGAATCTAAAACCAAAGTGTAAAGCAAGAAATCCTTGCCATAATCATGACTAAACAACGTAGGTGCATCAACGATAACTTGTTTGATATGAGAAAGAACATCCTTCTATCTCTTGTCCCATTTATGGATTACACCTTTCTTAATCATCTATTGTAATGGTTTAACCATCTGAGCATAGTCAAAGATGAACTTGCGCAATAAATTAATCTTCCCTAAGAAATATTTCTTAGCCTTCTTGTTTACAGGGAACAAGATTTGAGTTATAGCTTTGACCCTTTCTGGATCAACTTTGATTCCGCTCTTGGTAATGATGTTTCCTAAGAGAGTGCCTTCTAACACACCAAAAATGCTTTTCTTGGGATTGAGAGAGATCATACTTATGACACTGCTCAAATATTTGTTTTAGATGATGCACATGGTTTGATCTTCTTTTAGAGAATATAATTACATCATCCAGATAAACTACTACACTTTGGCCAATCAGGCCAAGGAAAGTGATGTCGATTGCTCTTTGAAATGTAGGTCAAACATTGGTAAGCCCAAATGGCATGCACTTAAAGGAAAATGTTCCCCACTTCGTCCTAAATGTGGTTTTGAGGTGGTATGGTTCTGCCACTAGCACCTGATTGTAGCTAGAAAAACCATATAGCAGCGAGAATATTTTAGACTTGGATAGTGTCTGAAGGATCTATTCCATGGATGGCACTGAGTAATTATCTGGCTGATGACTGGTTGAGATTGTGAATGTCAACACATAACCTTATATCACCAATCTTCTTCATGACTAGGATGAAACTCGAAACCCAAGTAGAATGTCTAACCTTAAAAATGATCTGAGCATCTAACAACTTTCTCAGTTCCTTTTGGATTAAGGGTTTTAACGTTGGGTGAACTTTCCTTAAATTTTGTTGAAAGGGTTTCACCCCTTCTTTAATGGAAATGAAATGATGGAGAATATGAGTATCGTTTGTCTTCAAATCATCGCAAGTCCATGAAAACACATCTTGGTATTGTTTGAACAGACAGATGAATGCTTGTTGTTCTTGTGGAGAACAACATGTACCAAGGTTTACATATTTTGGTTTGTCTAGAGTTCCCGTGTTGACTTGTTCAAATGAAAACTTTGAGCTTCAAGTATTAGTATTAATTGGCCCTCTAAACCAATTTTGCATATCTTATCATTTTTCTAGGGACACTACACCTTTAGGCGTAATATTACCTTTCATTACATCAACTGCTTCCTGTAAAGCCTTGTCGTGCTCATCTTCTTCGATGGACACATCTTTGAATATGTTCACATTAGCCATATAATGAAATATTTGTTGGTCATCATTAAAAACATGAAAATTAGTCATGTTACTGGGCATAGATGGTTTATATATAATATTTATAGAAAAAAACAATTTTCAAAGGCGACATTCTAGTGAGTGTATTAACTAATGTATCTGTTGCAACATTTCTAATTCTAGGAATGTAAATAATATTAAAATATTTGAAATAACTAATAAGTCACCATACCTCCTATTGATAGTTTTTTAAACTTAGTGAAACATAATGGATAGTGTTCCATACCTAGCAAGTGACCAATTCTGAGTCACTAATTACCTTGAGCATCTCTACCTTTAGGTCGATGGATTACTTTAAACCAAGCACAAGTGCTTTATATTTGGAAATATTATTTTTGCACTCAAACTCTAAACAACACGATAGGATGTACTTCTTGTTATATGGGTCTATGAGAATGCAACCAACTCCAAAGTCATCCTGAGTTTTTGAACCATCAAAGTACAAAGTCCAAATATTGTCAACCACTAAACTGGTTCCTACACTATTATTACTATGTACATCTATGTTACAAGATTCATTAACACTAGTTGGAGTACAAGGAAGGAGCTCCAATTGTGTATCTAGTGTGATGAGTGATGGTTGTGCTTGATAACTCCCGTGATCAAATTCCAAGAAACAATTTCCAAAGATTACATCTGCAAAACTGATAGGCTCTTTATGACCCTCAAGTGGTGTCACAATATATTTCATGTTGGGTTCACTTTCCATTTGAATCTAGTTGTTTCTTACCTTATATGGAAGCCATAAGTGTGACCAATCTGTTGCAAAATACCCTTGTAATTTACTAGACCAGTCTCAACTCAAGAGTAAGCCATATGATTCATGGATGTCCACAATCACAATGTTTATGCATTGGTGTACCTAGTGGTCTGATGATAAGCAAATAATAACATTATTGAGCTCACCAATGGCCTAAACAAGTGATCTATCCAGCTGAATGATTTGTGCACCAATTTTATCCCATTTAACATTAATTTTCTTAGTAACAGATAATGGCATTATATTCATAGATGCACTTGAATCAACCAAACAATTATGGACATTGTAATTAAAAATTTCAAAAGTTAATAGAAATGGGGGGCCAGAGAGTGTTAATATCTAAATTACAACATTAACCAAAAATTTGATAGTTCCAAGAGACCTATCGAACACCATTTGAGAAATAGAAGCTTTGTCACTTGACGAAGGCTGTGAGAAGGCTTGGACAAGCAACTCACGTTGGCCTGTTATCTTTGTGATCTCAAATATGGAAATGTTGGTATGTGCACTTTTCAAGTCCTATAGTTGATGGCCTCATTTCTAGCTCCAATGGCACACAAGTCTTTCTCTATGACAATCACTTCTGCAAAGTTTAAAGCTAGTGTCTCCTTTGCAACTCTTTTAACAAAAATAGAAATGTTTGTTGGCAAGGAAGCTATAGAATAATATATAATAATAGAATTGTGAGGTTGCATGTTTTTGGGAAACTTGTTTAGAATATGGTTAAACTTTAGATTGAAATATTTGACTTTCTCCTTTTCCCCCATCTTAATATTTTCGAGTCCTTTTAACAACATGGCGAGAGTTTTATCATTGACAATTTTATCCATAAACAATTTCTTAAACTTCTTCTAACCATGGATTGAATTAACAGGTAGACCATGATACCATATTGCTGCTATACCTTCTAAATTGAAAGGATAAATCCTACAAGAAATATTATCATATCATACCTCTAACATTCGTAGATGCATGTAAAAATCATCAAGATGGTCCTCTGCCTTAACTTTCTTGTCAGGATCAAACTTTGATAACAACTTATATGGATGTTTAGGCATTCTATAAAGGTTATTTGGAAGAGTGAGTGGCCCTTGGGCCATCCAATCTAGGTTTTTATAACCCATGTCTTCGTATCCTTCTTCCTCCTCCTCTTCTGAATATGATGAGCATTCTCCTTCAATGTTTAAGCCTTCATTAAACTCAAAATCAACTACCGACAGTTCTCCATAAGAAAGAACAAGATCTTTCTCGTACTCTTCGTGAATAGGTGGAAGTGAATCTTGTTGGAAAATGTCTTCTGAAGACTCTCCTAATTCCTCAAAAGTGGCGAAAATGAAATCTTCCACTGATGTAACTAATACATTAGTATGAGTCGTTTCTTTCTTCTTGGGATAATGAGGAAGATTATGAGAAATGGGGAGTAAACTGATAATTTTTGCAAACTAATGGGTAATAGGCCGAATTGCCCAAAGTTGATTGTAGGTAACTTCATAGTCCAACTTGGGATTAGGTTGAGAAGACACTCATACCTCGAGAATAGGAGTTGGAGTGCTACTCAAGATATTACTACCTTTTCCAAAAGATGAATGATTGGGATGTGATGAGTTATCAACCATAAAAATTTGTTGCCCTCCTTCTAGTGCTAGAATGTTGATGGTGTTGGATCTTGCCAACATATGGCGAATCTCCACGATATGAGGTTCCAATTAGATCTCACACTGTTTGGTGTAGGAGTCCCATCCGGATATATGTTCCGACTACCATTAACTTAGAGATTTGCCTTCGCTTAAGCGATTAGCATGAGAGAGTAGCCGTATATGATTTTGAATGAGCAAGAGAGTGTGCCTTGTGGAATGTTCAATTGTAGATGTATCAAGGTTCTTTCACTGCAAGGAAGAAAAGTGAGCCTCTAAAAGAAAAGTAATAGTACTAATCTACTGGAGATGCACACACATAAACAAGGAAGAATTGTTAGACATCAAGTGAAATAGTTCACATAGATACAACACTCATTAAAATCATCACAGCACATTTCCAATAAGTTGAGCACAAAGTCAACAAAATAGTTCAATCACTTTAGTACATAAGAAAGGAAACATAAATCGCAAAAATTAGAATAGTAGTCTCAAAACATCCATGATCCATGCGTGAAAATGTGATGGTCGAATGACTTCAAGTATTAAGCAAAAGTTCCAAGATACATAAGTACAATGAACATCACTAGCTCCAATAGTGGAGCATTAGAGACACTACTTTCTCCCCAAAAGTATTATCTCTCTCTCTCTAATGCCTTGTGGGAGAAGCCAAGGTTAAAAGTATTTTTATTGAGTAATGAGACTCCTTTTATAACTTGAGGCATGACCTTTCATATCCTCATGACTCTTGAGTTTCTCTCATGACTTTTCAACTTCTAATGACCTTTGTATTTATATATAACTCTTGGACTCCCAAATGAATTTTGAAATTACGCATGACTTTTCGAATTACATGTCTTTTGGACTTATTCCCATGGCTTTTTTTTCCATACGTGATTCTTGGACTTCCACTTCTTTGTCTTTACAATAATTACATAATTACATCATGATTTCCACATCATCATGTGGTGAGAATGTGATAAGTCAGTAAACATTGATGACTTGAACTCAACTTGACTGATGACATGGAATTTCTTAATTGGTGACAATGCTGCCACTTGTGTCTTTGATCTCGCATGCAACTCCTTTCTTGTTGATTTCTTTACCCTCAAAAGGGTCTTTTATCACATGGAGTCTTTTGGGCAGCTTCGATCATTAGGATTTCAACATTCTTCATTTTGTTACACCATGTGTTCTTCATTTTTGAATGCTTCCTTTGACTTCCCTCTTTTCTCGATCCCTTCGTTCATATTTTTCATGCTATTACGGAATAGTTGCATCTGAAATCACTCATGGAAAGCAAACATCAATCTAAAAAATCTCCTATTCTAACATGTCTCATGCAAATTTTTTGTTCGTGATTTAACACTGTGCTTGAGAAGAACAAGGTAAACTTCTAGGCACAAGGGCGCACTCCCAAAGGGGGGAAGGACTGGGGCTTCAAGGATGCATTGTGCACCCAACTGGGAGAGAGGAAGCTCAAGGGAGGGTGCATGTATGAAGGGTGAAGGAAGGCCACTAAACTTCCCAAGTGCGCTATGAGCTCAAGTGACACAAGAAGGGCTCATGGCACAAGTCCGAAGGCTAAAGAGGTTAGGCTTGGGCCTTCCCAAGTCTGTTTTGTGCTCAAGAGAAGCTAGGAGGGTGCAAGACATATAGTTGAAGGTTGAAGGGATCATGATGTTGCTTCGATGATGCGCTGTGCGCTTAATAAGGAGGAATGATTACTTTAGGGCACAGTTCAGAAAGGGGACAGAGAGGAAGAAGTTGATGAGTGTGTTATGCACTCTTGGAGGGCGTAGGGTGCACTTATGAACAAGGAAAGGGTCTTGAATAAGGCATAAGAGTGCACCATGCGCTCCTAGCCTTAGTGGGCTAACTTGTGCAACCAAAAATTTATGTAAGTCTGGAAGACAGAAGAAGGGGCAAACACTATGAGTTTAGACATAAAAATAAAGTGCGACACATACCAAATCATCAATAAGACTTAGACAGAATAAAATAATGACAAATACACATCAAAACACTAGTTTACAAACACTCTCCAGTACAATAGACAAAGTGTATGCGTATGTGACCAAAAGTGTCGTTTTACAATAAACAAAGGTATTACAAACATGAAGTGCACTAGAGGTGTTCTAAATAATGTGGTTACACTTAGGAATGATCAAGAAAACTCTAAACATGTGGAATGAATTTCAATGACACTTGATGGATAAAGTGACACTTGATATGACTATTTGGTAGGCTCCAAAATTTGAATGTAGTGAAATTTTGGAGGGTGTTGTAGCAGCGAAAATATGTTGTTATAAGGCATTGCAAATGATTGAAAGTACAACATACGAATTAGAGTTGCCTCCATCTTCATGTGTACATCCAATCTTCCATGTTTCTTGTTTAAAGAAGGTAATCAGAAACAATATCCCAATCCAAACTATTTTACTAGAGATTATTGAAAAAGAAAAGTCATAGTAGAACAAAAAATAAACCTAGAAAGAGGGATAAAACACTGAAGAAATTAAGCAATTACTGAGTACCTCATCAAGTGGAAGAAATTACCAGTGGAAGAAGTGACATGGGAAGATAAGTTATTCATGCATAAATATCCACAAATAGTGAGTGACTACATTTTAATTGTGTGTGTGTGTGTGCGTGTGTGTGTGTGTGAGAGAGAGAGAGAGAGAGAGACCTAGTTTTAGGACACTTAGGTAGAAGCAAGTTACCTAACCTGCAATTGTGTAGTCTTCATTCTAAAAATTTAAACCCTGACTCCTCATGCTTCCATGACATATCAAACTAGTCATTTTTATTGCATGAGGACATGCAACCCCTTTAGTTTGGGGGTGTTTTTGGGTAATGGAAATGCCAAATTTTCTCATACCTTTTTGTTCATTCTTTACCTCATCTTTTCTCATTATTAATTTGAAGTCCAACCTTATTGACAGCTTTGGTAGAGTTTGACACTTCGTAACTATGAGTTCTATCTTTGCATGTTGTTAGAATTTGGATGCATTTATTGGATAATTATGTTATTTTTTACCATTTTCTTGAGTGAGTGTAGAATTGTACTTTGGGACATGTATTAACTATAGAAGTTGCAGATATTGCATATATTGTAGAAGTTGCAAAACAATTTTAGCTGTAGAAGTTGCAACATAGTTTTGATAGCTACAGAGCAATAGTCATAGTGAATAATGAGGTTATGACAACTTGTTCCTAAATCATTGATGTCACTTTTTACTTAGGCCATTGACAATCAATACTGGATGATTCAATTTGATTGTTTAAGGACAAAAAGGCACAAACGAGCACTTCATTTTGTGGCAAAGACAATTGTGGTTTTGTGATATTTAACAACTATGTAAAAAGGTCGAATCTATAATTTGAAACTAACACATCTGTTTATTTTAGCAAAGGAGTTGTTTCTTATCGTTTTCTCCTTGAACTATAAATACTGTAAACAACACTTGTTAATATTAAGAGTAGTTAATGTACACTGAATTATTGTATGCATGATTAAGTGTTTCCTTTGCTGGTATAGTTTCCTTAGATGATATCTTGTTTCAAAAGAAGGGCCCTCTCCATGGATATATATTGTTATAGTTAGGTAGACTATTGTTTGTTATTGTTATTGATATTGATATATGGGATTACAATTTGTAATTGATACTTATAATTATAGTTTGTTATTATAATAGTTTGTGTTGCTTTATATCTTTATTGGATTGAAGTAATTTAAATTTGGTGTTTGTTATTTACATTGACTTCACACAATTGATTATGTTTCTTAATGGTAAATTCATTATTGTTGTAGATTGTCACTACACAATCACCCTATTAATTTCATTCACGTTGTAGGAATGTCATTGCTTACACTGAGGGAATATTCCATTCTTGTACAATTTTGTGGTTGACCTATGCTTTGGTCCATGCTAACAAAGGTATGATATGGATTAGCCCAGGAAGCTCTTGGCCTTGATAGTAGAATGTTGATTTTAATTTAGGCAATCAACCTTTCCTCATCTGGTCTCTGCTAGCATAGTGTTAGATGCAAATTTGACTTGGTGACTTGTTGCTATGTTTTCAGTTTATGTTATTGTCGTAGCATAAGTTTTCAAGTCTCTTTAATCATGATTCATGATTAGGTTGTAGAATGTGGGTTTAATAGGGATGACCAACTACCTAGAGTTTAAGTTTATTGTTCATTATTTTACAATAATTTATTTTATGTAAGTAGTTAAATACATTGACAAAGTAAAATCTCTATTTGATAATAATTTGTAGCTTGCAAAAATAGTGCATGATAACCTTGAAATAATAAGAATTACCCTGGTTAAAAATTGACAAGGCAAATTGTATGTTTATTTTAAGTAATTAATTTGCAACAACAATGACTTGGCTTGGAGTTTGGTACATTACATAATTCAACTAGATGATGGTCATTTTAATGATATATTATATGTTCCAAGTCTATCCTATTATCTTCTGTTAGTATGCCAAATCACTCAGTCAGGTGAAGGTAAAATAATAGATGTTTCATCTCACCGAGTTGTACTCGAGGATGTAAAATATCCTAAGCATGTCCTAGCAATTGGAATTATGATGATATTACCGAGTTGCACAAATTTGACAACATTGGGTACTTACCTTTTCCATCAATTTTTATTGTTGATAACAATGACGAGAACAAACTTTAGGTTGAGAAATTTGATTATCTACATTATCACTTATTGTAATAGATATGTAATCAAAACATGGTGATTTGTCTTTTGATGAAAAAGGTCCAAGGTTTTCCATCCAAATGTTGTGTCTTGCACCATTCCCCCCCTCTCAAGGTAGTCGTGTTATGTGGTTGAGTACATACTCTGATTCATGAATGGTAAGGTTACCTAATTGGGAACAATTTCTATCAAATGAAAGTGCAAACTCTCTTGACACGTTCTTGTTGTAACCTTTAAATTTGAGAAGGAAGTCTATATAATTCTCCTCCTCCAAGATTTTAATGGCATCAACATGATACTTGATTCTCTCAAAGCCACATGGTTCAATTTTCCCTATCATCTTTAATTCTTGTAGCAACCCTTATATCAACACTATTTATCACTGTGTTCCCAAACTCCTCAAATTGTGTATGTGTGCCAAGTTCTTTGCATGCCACTGTATGCCAAAACATGCTACCAAGTAGTTAATAATATTGTTATTGAATCGGCTATGAATAGTATCATAATTTTATAAAAAAAGATAACATAACTTCTATAATTTCCATTGTTAACCTTGGGTATACAATGATCTATGATTTAACTGAAAAAGACAAATCATTCAAGGCAAAAGGATTTTTGAGTTATGATATTTGACTAAGAAATGTAAGATTAAGAAACTAATCCTCAAGTCCAACCAAATTGTTTCCTCTGTAACGTTTCAAATTCAATTTTCAAAACCAAACTGTTTCCTTATTTTTGCTATGCAAACATACATTGCTTTTTGATAATAAAAAAATTGGAACATGAAAATTTCATGTAGTGAGTAGAAAACCCTTTTGGCTCATTGAAATTTTCTAGCGTTTTTTTTTTAAAGTACTTTTGAGATTGTAAAACAAAACAAAGTTGTAAAGAGACTGAATTTGAACAAGGAAAATATTTTTCTCTTATAGATTTTTCCCTATTATCCTTATGCTTCAGGATTTATTTATTTTTGGTTTTGAAAAGAATTTTCACAAAGATGTGTTACCTAGGACAAAATCCATTTCAAATTTATATAGTGAACAAGGCAAAATTGAATTGAAACTCATACATTGGACAAGGCAAAGTATATTTCAAGACAATTGAAATGCACAATCCTTCTTTGATGAAATATATTCTTGCTTACATGTGTTTTTGAGTTATGAAATTACTTCAATGTGCTAGGTTTTACATAACTTTGAGTGTTATGTTATGACCAAGTGATTTATCAATTTCCTTCTACCACAATTTTCTTTTTTTACTCTCCAAATTTGGCTTCTTGACTTACAAATATGTGGTCTTATAAACATCCCATGACACCTATTTGCAAACTACTCAAACTACTCTATTATATAAGCTATGTAACCAAGTGTCAAGACAATTCTAACTCAGACATGTGCTAGTAATGGCTCAATTCAAACGTCAAGCAATACTTAAACTTTATACTGCCTTGAGTTTTAAAATGTTGTCCTCAAACTCATATTGTAACATGCTCTTCCTTTTGTAACTTGCAAATGAAGTATAATTATTTTAGAAAGCAGATCATGGTCTTAAAACATTGATTACTATTGTTCATCACTTCTTTTGGAGGCTCAATCTCTTAGAGGCATGATTTCGTGAATTTCATAACACTTGAGACATATTACAAACTTTACTTATTAATTATTAACCTCTACCTCTTTAGATTTGTAATAGGCATGTACCAACATTCAATACAATGATGAATATCATGCCTTGCTCCATTATTTTGCATTGTCATTAGATTGAACTTTGTCCTTTTGCATATCATTCTTTTATTCTATCCTTCATTATATTGCAGCCTTGAGCTTGACCTTTTGTACTATGAGGATCACTATTTTGGAATTCTCTATCTTATCCTCAATAATGAAAAATTGTTGCTTATGATAAGGTATAAAGTGGTATATTACATTATTAGATCATAGTGTAGAATTGTAAGGTATAAGATGATAGAAATAAGATAATGGTATAGAAATATAGGATATTCTAGTTTTGAGAA
Source organism: Pinus taeda (assembly GCA_000404065.3). NCBI lineage: Eukaryota > Viridiplantae > Streptophyta > Pinopsida > Pinales > Pinaceae > Pinus > Pinus taeda. The sequence continues at coordinate 32,982 of APFE030986596.1, forward strand.
ATAAGCAAAGTTTATATACTAATGTTTGGTTTTTCAAGCTAGGGATTTATAGGCTAAAATGAAGTTTTTATGGAATTTATTAAAGAAAGAAAGAAAATTTGGGGTTTCGAACCACCAAATTTTGTGATAATGAAATCTTAGGAGAAGGTATTTGTTGTCACACTTTTAATTCTAAAAATAATGAAATAACTTGAGAACTATAAGGATTTACCAAACCTTCTCCTTGTAGTTGAATTTATATTACTGACAAGTTCTTTGATGATATGGTAGCAAACTTATATATTTTGATTGACGAAGTGGTCATATACACTGATTGATGTTGAAGTAGTTTCTCCCTTAGAATTTTGTTTCTATCCTTGAGTTCTTGTTTCCTTTGATGGAACTATTAATTTCTTCCTCTTAGTTGTTTATTCTCCTTTTTGAGTTATTAAAATCCCTTCATTATAACCAACTTTTGTCTTGAGAATACTTCATTTTGTGCTTGTAACACCCTCCTCCCACATCTACTCAAGTAACTGGCCAACTGGGGTAAACATTGACGAGAGACTACTATGATTAGATTCAACCTCCTATGTGACCTTAAGGAAGTGGAATTGATGGAAACACAACATACAGGCCTTCCACATCAACTACAAGAATCCCAGGGACCATCCCAACCACTCAGGTAGCTAGCCCGTGGGTTCCATTGAGGTTTTAGACCACTTGACCCCCGGACGCTCCTATGATATGGACCTAAAAACATCCAGGAGGCTCTAGATGCTCTCATGTCAATGTCCAAGGACTATTTTTCCCAGTGTTGTGCAAGCGTCGCTAGGATTTGAGCCACTTTTTCAGGCCCAAAGCCTAGGTCAATGCCGAAAATTGAATGACACCTTCAGAACAGAAAGATAATGAGGAAACAATGATGCAAATGTAAATACTTGAACAAGCCCTTAACCGGACCCCTACTATCCATGAAAGACATTTCATCAAACATATCACATGTATGTAATCTATAGGTGTAAACAACAACTTTAAGCATAGGGGTCTCATACTTATCTAAGAATTGCTTTGAAGCATTATTCCCTTATGTCATTTGTTGCATTACAATCTATTAGGTCATAGATACACTGTTCATTAATTTACAAGTAAAAACATGATTAGAGCCATACATAGCCCCTGTCATAAAGCATATACATAACCAACATAATAGAAATAAAAAAACCAAGGAAATCACAACCATATAATCCACATATAAACCAGTATAATACTCATAGAAATACAAGGAGATATAACCTCATATTGATGATGCAAAATCCAAACCTGGGATGGGACTACCATGTTCCACTCGACCATAGAATGGTTGAGCCAAATCTCTCTTTAGCCATTCACTCTCATTCCATATTCTAAGCATGGATGTGGGACTCAAAGCAAAAGAACCAACTAGGGCATCCCGAGGCTAAACCACCTCCCCATCATCAATAGAAACCAAGATTTATCGTAATCCATCCTAGATCACTAGGCCAACACAATAAACATGTAATAACAGGCTTTACCCTGATCTGCACCAGATCACTAGGCCAAAACAAGCATGGATGCCACTGGATCTCTCCACATACACCATGAGGAATTTTTGTGTCTCCCAGTCTCTTAGGGTTTACTGCAATCCACACTGGATCACTAGGTCGTAAACCGAGACCCACTCTCTAGGATTTACCGCATATCCCAACCTGGGATTACTAGGCCCAACGGAGAGAAATCCACCTCTTGGCTTTACCGTATATCCTGCAATTCACCGGCAAGGATTCCTAGGCCCACCGAGGCAACACAATCCTACCTTTACCGCAATCCACAGTCTGGCTCAAGGGTTACTAGGCCAGTCGCTTTACCATGATCCATAATCCATTTCAAGGTCCACTATGCCATGTGTTCTATCATTCGGAAATCCACACACAACTTCGAATCCATCCGACAATCTAGCTCAACCAAAGCATGAGAACCCCATCACACAACAAAGAAGTAAGAGAAAGGTTAACTAAGCACATATAGTGCGCCACACTTCATCACTTTACGATACTCAGATTGATAATTTATGTAGAGCAATTTAGGACACCAAATTGACTAGACAATTGTTACTGTTAAGTTTTCCTAGGGTGAACGTTGATGTCTATTATGCATTATTGTGATGTGATGCTTTTACTTTCCACTGCATTTACTTTGATTGTTAAGTTTACTATTTACTGTTACATTGCTCATGTATGTTTATTATGATTGATGATTTGATATGTAATTATTTTTAACGAAAAAATTGAAAAATGTACACATAATTGCAAGCTTATGAAAGTAACTAATATTCAAAAATTTTATCTCATCAACACGTGTAAGAAGGGAAGTTCTAACAACTTAACAATCACATTATTAAACTCACCAAAACCAAAGATCACAACTTTGGTACTGTTATGCACACAAAGCATTTCATGATCAATACAAAGAGGAATATTAAAAGATGAGGACTTCAATGATACATTTCAATAGCTACAAAGACAAGTTCATGAAGATAAATGACACAACAAGGATTACTACACTCTCCAAGGTAGATTGCACTACAATGTAGATAAGATCTGTGTGATTGTGACTATCCCTGAGATTAGGTGAGTCGATAAACTGATGGAGAGATCATTGTTGTGGACATCTCAACGTACTGAGATAAGTTCGCTTAAGACACTCTCACAATTTTAAAGGTTAGACCATGACATGACGTATGACTCAGAGTGATTTCCTGAGGGATTAGCTACCCCACACTATGCAATACACGACCAATATGGTATAGGTGCACACATACCACAACTCTACTATGTTGGATAACCTGAATGTGATGAGGCTAGTTGAGTATCCATAGGATGGTCATCCTGGATTGGAGTGATGTTATAACACCAATATGATGATATGGTGGTCCTCTAGATGGAGTGATGTTATAACACCAATATGATGATATGGTGGTCCTCTAGATGGAGTGATGTTATAACACCATCGAATAAGCTTCCTAACATGCATGTGATGAGGCCAGTTGAGTAGGCATAGGATGGTAATCCTGGATCGAGTGATGTTATAACTCGCAGATGATGATATGTTGATACTCTGGATTGAGTAATGTTATAACACCATGGTCCTCCTGATTGGAGTTGACGATATGTAGTCCTCCTGGATTGTAGTGGTGTTATAACACCTGGATAATGATATCGTAGTCCTCTAGATGGAGTGATGTTATAACACCACGGTCGTCGAAAGTGGAGTTAATGATAGATGGTCCTCTTGGATTGGAGTGATGTTATAACACCATAGATGATGATAAAGTGGTCCTCTTGGATTGGAGTGATGTTATAATACCATAGATGATGATAAGGCGGTCCTCCTAAATTAGAGAGATGCTATAACACCTAGACAATGATAAGGTGGTCATCTTAGAATGAAGTGATGATATAATACCTATTTAATGATGGGATAGTCCTCCTTTTGGAGTGGACGTGATGCCTTGAAGTGTTGGCCAAGGAAAACCTTTCATATGTTGTCATAAGTCAAGTAAAAGTTATAAAGTTGTGAAGAAAATCCCAAGCTAGCCATTGGTTATGTGAAGTGAAAGTCATCCATAATGTAACGTCATGTAAGAGTGATGTTGGAAGTCTATATATATATGAGCTCCTTCAGTGATTGTGATATATTCCTCTTTCTCTTGCGCACTTGGTTTTGCTCTACAGTTGTATGGGGAATTTCACTACAATCGTTCTTGTCAATTAGAGACTTGCTATGACAAGTGTCTTGTCCTTGGAGGCTCGTTATGACTTGTGTCTTGTCCTTGTAGGTTCACTATGTCTCGTGTCTTGTTGTTGGAGGCTAGCTATGACTTGTGTCTTATTCTTGGAGGACCACTATACTTGTGTCTTTTCATTGGTGGCTCGCTATATTCTTAACATGCACTCTAGAGGTACTTGCTATGCTTTGTCAAGTTGCAACAAAGATTTGGTTTGTTGTCTATGGGTTATGTATTACATGGTCTTGCATCTCTCCTTTGGACTAGGGTTTTTGGAAAAGGACTTGATAAAGCCATGATTGGATATTTATTTATAAGGACTTGATCATAGTGAAAGGTTGGTGATTTATAAGGGTGCTATAACCGATGGGAGTTGTTGTCACTTCCAGAGACAACCTTAGATTGCTTACAAGACTAGTGCCTGGTAACATCTAGATTTTATGTGTCTCATATGATTTTCAGGAAAACAAAGACATCAAATACATTTTATACACATATGTAAATACATACAATAAACAACATGGGTTGGTACATTCATCCAAGGACATAAGCCATGTATTTCTGGTACTCTTTCACATATACAATTCACAGAAATATATGTATGAACTAGTGGAGGCCGAGTAGTTCGAGGACCTACAATTTAATAAGCTTTTGCAGAGCAATGAAAGAAGAGAAGGAGATAGAATAACTCATCATATAGAGCTTGAAACTTCAAGAATTCTACACTTATCTGAGTTAAAGATAGACATAATGGATGAAAGAGTATTCCGTGCTATGACTCATGGGGTGCTATTTAAAGATATAATCCGAAAGATACATACATGCATATGCAATAACAAGTCAATACAAATGAATTTGTAAGAACATATGAAATATTTCTGGTAGCTACAATTACATGAAATCAGAGAGGAAATGTGAACATAATGGAATTTAAACAGAGAGGGAACATACTGTAGTAATCAAATGTAGGAATCACCACCATTTCATTAAAATTATGAAAGATGCAAGTCTTGAAGTCATATAGTCTAATAAATAACATGTAGTTAATCTTTAGGATTCAAAACCTTTTCTAAGTGTTTCTTCCTCCATTTTATAAGGAGAGGGAGAACATGAAAATTACAAAATATCTCAGGCTAGGGCTTCCAGCTGCCTACATGACTAGCTGTCTCGGTGTTCTGGCTCTGTCGCCTCCAATTATTACAATAGAAAGATACTTTTCTTGGAAATAAAATAGAATAACAATATCAATCAAAAACAACAAAACATAATTAACAAGTGAAATGAAATGATGGTCCTGTAGAAATATCTCCACGCCACTCTCTTTGTTGGCCTCTGGTCCAACTGAGTTTCTACTGCATTATGCCTCATTCTCTCTTGGCTGGTTCCCTGTGGCTTGCTTTGATGATTGACCTTATATCTTGAAATATTATCCATATGAGCTTTGCAATGCTTAGCTTGATGACTAAAGTTTTTACAATGAAAACAATAACCTAGAAATATTATTTGATACCTGTTAGGATAGCCTTGACTTCATGTAGTACTCTTCCTTGGAGGTAACCTTCCTTCATTCCTTGGGTTGTTAAAGTTGGACCTTTGCACTTGGTGGGTGGCTTCTCCTCTTTTGGATGACTGCAAAGGATGTCAACATAACTTCTTTGATTTTTCCATTTACATTCTCCTTTGTACTTGATGATTCTCCTTTGAAACCAATTCCGGACTTGTCATGTTCAGGTCTTTGAGAATTAAGGATGTTATCAAGAGTTTGAAAGCTTTGCCAACTCTTTTTAACTTGATCCAACTCTTTTCATAGGAAACAATTTCAGCTTAAAATTTTTCACAGATTTCTTCTCTTTCTTTTAGTTTATTGTTCAAGAATTCTTCCTTCCTTTTTGCTTCCTCTTTTACCACCTTAACAGAAATGACCTTCTTACGTAATTTCTCATGTTCTTCAATGACACTCATTAGCAAATCATCCACATTTCCTTCTTCTTCTTGTTCAGAATCATCTTCATTTATAAATGCCATAAATAATACTTCACTGCTTCCAGCATAGTTATCTTCTCCATTGGACTCATGATCATCTCTTTTGTGTAGAAAGGTATTTTTAGTTGATTTCTTCTTAGTAATCACAAATTCTTTTTCATCAGAGTCATCTTGTTTGGAGAAGAAATTCTTCTTATTAAACCCTTTCTTCTTGAACATCTTCTTTTCATATTCATCTTCATCATCACTATCATGTTTACGAGGACATTTTGCAGCATAATGCCCTACTCCAAATTAGAGGATACTTACCTTTGAGCATGGACCATTTCCTTAGTTTCCTTACGGATTGAGCTAGTTCAGATTCAGTTTCAGAATCATCAGTGCTATAGTTATGATTTTTTCCTTTTTTGATGACCTTGAAGCTTTGAATGCAACTTCCTTGGAGTTTGGGGTTCCTTTTCTCAATTCATATGCAACAAGAATCCCATGAAATTTGTCCATTTTTAGGTTATCCAAGTCCTTCATTTCTTCTATGGCACTGACTTTGGAATCAAAAAGTTCTAGAAGAGATCTCAAAACTTTTTGGACAACTGTGCTTTCTTCAACGGTTTCACCTAAACCTTTGAGTGAGTTGACAACTTCATCTACTTGGAGGAAAAAGGATGCAATATATTCTTCTTCATCCATTTTAAGACTGTCAAATTGTCTTCTATGTGTTTGGAGTTTTTCCTTTTTGACCTTAGAGTCTCCATCGTAGATAGAAATAAGCTTGTCCCACATTTCCTTGGTAGAATCACAGTTCATAGCTTTTGTAAATTCTGAATTAGTAATTCCACTTGTTATGGAATTTAGTGCTTTGGCATTTGCTATATAAACTTTCCGACCGTCCTGATTTGTTGGTGGAGTAGCTGGAACTTTATACCCATCAATAACTGATTGTCATACTTCAAGTCCAAGAGACATTAAATAGAATGTCATCCTACACTTCCAAAAGCCAAAGTTTGTTCCATCAAATTGGGGAATTTTTCCTGAATCCTGATTCTTCATTGTGACTTAAGAATTCTTCTTCCAGTTGTTAGGTTGATTATGAAGAAGCTGGTTCTGATACCAATTATGGAAATACTGAGAGGGGGCTGAATCATTATTTCTTTTCAATTGTTAAGATTACCAATCAAGATTATTCACAATGATAATTAGAAAAATAAATAACAAGGATTTTATTATGAACAAGTGAGGACACCAATCCTCTTTTACAAAAAATTGAGTACAATGACGTTTGAGGGCCCCAACCCTTCAATCTACCAAGCTCCAACTTGGACTTTTGTCAAGCTCCAACCCTATTCTTCTCAAGGCTCCAACCTTGTTTTTAGAGGCTTCAACCTCTAGGGCACCAACCCTTCAATTTTGTAATAAGTGGAATAAATACATGACTTACATCAACTGCTGCATGGGTCTGTACTGGGCTTCCAATTTGTCCACTTAATATTATTCAAAGCTTTACTTGTCCAAAATAATGTTCCAAGAGTCCTCTTTCCAAGGTTTCCAAGTGCTTCCAAAAATGTGATTGTCCAAGGCTACAAATGGTTGACTATGGCTACTATTCTTCCATGGTACTGGATTTCAATATGCTTTATCTTCAAGACACTTCACTGCCCAACGGTCTAATCACTGTCCATGACTTCTCATCTTATTCATTGTCTTCACCACCGATCACTGAGCTTGGTTGTCTGCTACAATTCAAGTCAAAGCTAGCTATAGGGTAATCAAGCTTTCACAGTTTGAGTTATTCCAAGAACGAACCACCATAGAAAGTATAGGTTTGTGCCTCCAATTCAAACACTTGTCCGAAGCTGCGAACAAAACTGGGTCCGAACTCCTATAGATGATTCAAGGTTCTCTCCAGTAGTCAGATTACCAAATTCAAGCCAATCCGCAGTCCTCAACACAAGTCTGAAGTTTTTGTTGTAGCTCCCTGTCACAAGTACAAAGGTCTGGCAACTTCTTGTTACTTGTCGAAGTCTTACCAACTCTCTGTTATAGGTCTGAAGTTATTCACAGGTCCGAAGGTTTATATCTTCTTGTCACAGGTTAGAAAGAACGGATAACCAGTTATATATTTAAACCCAAACAAGTCCAAAGTGATGATCCTTAATTCCACAGTTTGAGTTGTATGTGTGGTAAGTTATATTTCTGTCCTCCAGCAAACATCCAAGCACACTTCTTATCACAGGTTCGAAACAACTACTACTCTGATGGCATAGTTGATCAATTCAGATTTTATCCCAAGCAAATATTCCTTCAAAAAACCTCCTCGGTGCTTCTAAGTTCATGAGTTGTGAACTGTGTTATGTCTCTGTGATTTTTGCACCGAATTGATGATTGAAATGAGAGATTTGAAGCCTTATTTATACATGTTTTGAATCATAATGAACAGTCATGTATATTGGAGGAGAGGTCGACATGAATGTCTGAGTGTAGGTTGACTAGATTTAAAAAATATTATTTTTTAAACTTGAAAATTCATTTTCTCTCAAAATATTGGGGCTTAGGGGTTGAGTGAGGGCTCGTTGGAAAGAGGAAAGAGTCCTCTCCAAGATGGCGAAGATGCCAATATCATAGGATGCCTCCAAGGTGACAAGAAATTATTTTCTTTGCGACTGTTCTGAATTTTCTCTATGTATAAGGTATTTGGGATAGAATGGCCTTCAACAATCATACAAGTGTGACATGTCTTTAATCATGTCATCATATAGTCTTCAACCCTGTCACTATTATTGTCTCCATGAGTGTAACCTTCAAGAGTGCTTGTATTTTTATCAATGACAATTATTGACCAACACACACAAGGATTGCCATATTGAAACATAGTAAAAAAATAAATTTGGATGAACTCTTACAAGAAACATCCCCCATTAAAGCAAATTAAGACATCAATACGATATCAAGAAACAATATGACTTAGACCACAAGATATCAATATGCCCAAAGAGACTTAAGATATTCAACGAGATTAGAGCTTAATGAGTGATTTTAGTGCTAAGTTAACAATTCTTAGATCTAACACAAGGCAAGTAAATGTTAGATTTCAATAGCATAAATCACAATGAGCCAATTAAATCATGAAAACCACTTATGTGACATATAGGACAGCAGCAAGTAAATCACTCTAGATCAAGAAATTACCAAGCATATGAAAACTAAATATGACCAATGAGATGCCCAATAACTTGCCAAGCAACTATATGAGCTACTTAACCCTCTTATAATGAAGTATTCAGAGATATATCGGATTTGGAAACAGTTATAACAATAGTAAGAAAGATATGCAAACAGTGAGCTACCAGTTTGAAAGTGTGTGTCAAATTGTGTCCAAAAATTGCCAAATGCTAGAACAAGCTTGTCAAATTGAAAATTTTGATTTTTAAACCCCTTAAGATGTGATCTTCAAATTTATATCAGATCTGGTCTAATGGTTATGCCGAGATATTTCAGTCACTAAATAAGTAGATCTATACTCAAAAATCAATGTCCAACTTGCCAAATAACTAGTAAAATTTTACCATGAAACTTTTAGTGTGTTTAGGCAATTTAGATGTGATTTCAAGGGTATTTAAACATGAATTTTACCACTGTTATGAATGATTCAGAGAGATGTAACAAATAGTTAGGAAAAATAAGCATTTAGAGATCAAAGCCTTGAAGATCACTTGCCCAAATTGTCAAAAAAAAAATTCCAATGAACTTAGCACCTGAAAACACCAAGCTTGACCCAATTTATTCTTGCAGAACTCACCAATATTCAGTCCAGAAATTTCAGAGATGGAGGGAGGGAAAATTGGGCCAAGAGATGCCACGCTAGGCCTAATAGGGCTAGTGTTAGGGGAAAAAAGGCCTAGATAAGCCTACGTTAAGGGGAGGAGGCCTTGAAGAGCCTAGCGGCTTAGGGTAAGATCCCTAAAGGGTTGTCATGGGCCCCACAAGGGCCACGGCCTAGAAGGAGGCTGAAGGCTTGGGAAAGGCCCTAAGGCCTATGGCCTAGGGTTCAAAGGCCAAAAAGGGTTGCCACAAGCCCCGTGAGGGCTGCGGCTAGGAGAGAAGGGGGAAAAGAGGGTCGAGAAAGGGGAGACGAAGGGCGAGGAGAGGGGATGACAGCCTCTCAAGGCCACGGCAAAGGCTAGGAGGGAAGGCCGAGGAGGAGAAGGGTGAGCAGAGGAAGACGAAGGGCTAGTGGAGGGATAAGGATGTCGAGAAAGGGGAGACGAAGGGAGGGGAGAGGGGACAAAGGCATTTCAAGGCCACAACAAAGGCTAAGAGGGAAGACTAAAGCCCTTCAAGCTTACGGCCAGCCTCCAAGAGAATAGAAGGGTTGACGCAGAGGGAGAAAAGACTGACGCTAAGGGTTTGTCGGAGAAATTCCGGCCTAGGAGCCCTCAAAACTAAAAACCCTTGGTCCAAAATTGAATTTGTTTCATGTCTTCAAATTTACTGCAAAATTCCTTGATGTTGGCCCTGCAAAAAATTTTAGAAGCTATATCTTACCCTCAAAAGCCTAGATCTAGCTCAAACCCCAACAAATCTTATTTAAATGGCTTAGATCTCACCCGCACAAATGAATTTATAAGCACCTGAAACCCCAATATATACAAAAATTTGAAAATAATTCAAAACCCCAACTGCAAAACAAGGGTTAGAAAATAAATTATTTACAAAAAAATGTTTTACAAATACATTTACAAAATATACATGTGTACAATGCTTGAGAAATTTTTGAGAAATTAAATTTTTGTAAATCCTTGATAACAACTAAATGTATTTTCGAAAGATAAATGCAAACTACAGCCTTAGTGAAGATAGAAAAAACCATAAAAATATTTGAAGTCCAAAAAAGGTCAGTTTGTGCCCACAGTTTGTGAACTTGGAGCCCAAGGGCTGGGAACCTCCAAACACTATATAATTCTTCAAACATAAACCGTTAGAACAACAATGAATCAGATCATCGAAGATAAGCCCAAAACTTATCAATAGAATGTTCCTATCATCTACAATGAAATAACGATTTAATTTAAAAAAAAATAAACACAATATAGGAATGTCCATACCCAACACATACCACAAATCAGCAGAACATAGACACCATGAACTGCACCCCAAAATCTTTATTATGATTATTCAAAATGGGTTCCTAGCAGGACAGTAGCTTTACATCAGTTTTTCTGCAAAATTAGTCAAACATCAGATGCCTTGAAACACAAATGACTTTTAATTTAGATAAATCCTCCAAGTGAAAAATAATAACTAGTTGGCTTGATCCTCGTCAAAATAATCTCGGTCGTTGATAAATCCTTGATGATCTTTTAATCTCTATAGTTGAAATAGTTATTTTTGAAGAATTTTCGAATTTCTCATTAAACCCATTTTTTATTAGCTCAAAAAAAATTATTTTCAGCTAATTTCCTCAAAAAAATGACTTTGACTTCACCACCAAAGCCCAAAGGTCCATTTTTTCTTGAAATTTCCAACATTCCCTTAGTGGGGTACCTCCAAAAATTAATTTCTTTGAGACCCACGAATTTTCCACTTGGAGAATTTAATTTCTCTAGCAATTTAATTTTTTACTCAAATTCATATTTTTCTGGCTTAGGATTAATTTTATTTTTTCCAAAAAAAATTAATTAATTGAGAGATGAAGGGATTAGTTATTTTTTCCACCCTCAAATATTTTAGCCATGGTGTCTAAGTATGAAAAACCATGCACTAAAATATTTTTTACATAACATTTTACATAATTCAACCCTCCAAGGGGGAATACTCATTCGTTATAGCCCTTAATTGATTACCCAATTCTGCAACACAATATGATCTAGTAGACCAAATTATTTGTAATACAGTAATTTAGCCAATTAGCTTAAATTAATCCCAAATCACTTTTACATAAAACTCGACTAAAACACTAGAACTCACCTAAGACTTTCACGATAAATTCCACCCTAGCTTTGGGGTGAGACGTGAGGGAAAAACTCTACAGATCATCCGTGTTTAGAAACATAGTTGAATCAACGAGACAAATAAATAATAGGCTTACCTAGATTGTTACATACATACACGATCTTACTAGCATCATTTACATTACAAATTTGCATAATGGGTTTACAATGACACGATAGTTGATGGTTGATGATCTCAATCTTTGAAGAAAAATATGGTACACCTGCTTCCTTAGAACTTCGACAAAATGTGTGCAACAACGCCCATAATAAATCAAAAGGTCAAAAATGTTTATAAGAAAATTAAATAAGTAAGTAATAAATAATAAAAAGAATAAGAAAATGAAATAGATTAAAATAAACTATTGAAAATGTAGCGAGCAAGGTCTTCAAGCTTGTGCCTTAGCCAATGAAGACCTAGAATTGTCTTCATGAGTTAGACTTCAGCGATCGTGAGTTTATTTCCAGTTTCAGGAATAATCACCAAGAGTTCATGCATAGTGTTGGAGATCCAGTTAAGTGGAAGTCTTCATCAGTTTGACTACATGACTAGTTGGCAGTTAGCAGTTCAGTTAGAGTGAGTTAGATCTCCAGTGTTGATTGGAGAGAGCTTGAATTAACCATCCCAGTGATGATTGGAAGGAGAGCGAGTAACACTCTAAGTTAACTTGCCATCACAACTCGAGTTTTAAATTTGAACTAGCCTAATTTAATGAGAGAGAGCGTCTTGATAGTGAAGCGTAGTAATTGTGTCCTAAAGAATAGGAGCACAAGTGTTCTAGAATTTAGAGGTAATGATTGTGCACAGGTGTGTGGAGTTTGGGTCCTATATAATAGGATTTGAAGTGTACATAGGAATAGGGGCCAAGTGTGCTAGAAAATAGGAGATAGGCCCAAGTGTGCTAAAAAATAGGGTCCAAAGTGCACTAGAGAATAGAAGATTAGCACAAGGATGAAGGAGGCTCAAGTGTGCAAACAAGGAGGAGCAAAATTGAAGCAAGGCATCAGGGTTTGCAGAGCCAGTCAAGAAGGCAGCATAGGACCAATTGTGCACCTAGAATCAAGATCAAGTTGTGATCAAGGCAAGGCAAGATCAATTGTATCAGTTGATATTTGTGTGAGAAGCAAAACACTTTCCAAAGAGAGACAAATTGTTTTGTAATATATTCAAGTGCTCCAAGGACAATCAATAAAATAGCCACATCAAGCAAGCAGGTTTTCCCTGTTGGGTTTCCTGAGAAAAGTGTGTCAATTTGTGTGATGTGTTTTTATCTCTATGTTTTTATTCTGTTGCTTATAAGTTGTTAAGAGGCTTTGTATCTTGGTGAAAGTTAACTAGTTTCAGTTATCCGTTATGCATATAAGTGGTTGAGAGTTTTCATGGAAATTTAACATGGTATCTGTTGAGAAATCAATGCTAGTAGAGTTAGGGTTAGATTTCTCTTTCTTCATAATTACTTGTGAATTAAATTGGCTTTATTTACTTCTTTGTTATATTATCTTTCATCAAGCAATTACCAAATTATGTGTGTATGAAGATCAAGAAAACACAAGACACAAGATATAGGCACTCTGCTAGCACAAAACCCCTATCTAGGGGAAAACCCAATCAAAATCTCTTCCTTTAATAATTTTCTTGAGACTCTTCAACCTAGACATAAACCTCCTCCAACCACCAAGTTAGCCTCCTCTTCCAACAACTTTGACCTAGAACTTCGACCTTGAAGCAGCAACCCTTCGACCCAACAAATCCAAAATTTCAGCCTTCCAGCAACAAAATCTTTGACCCAGCTCTTTCAAAATATCGACCCCTCCAATAGTAAAACTTCAATACAGCAATTTGCCCAGTAACTTCGCATAAGAGAGAGAAAGAGATAGCCAAAAAACTTTGACCTTAACCCTTGTTCAAATATGTAACTTGGTTCGATCTTCATAAATGTATTTGAGTCACAATGAAATGTACTTATCAAAAGAATGAAGAAAATATTATTATTATTATGACTTATTAAAACATGGGTTTCATGCTTGGGTCATCATATTTTAGGTCAAAGTCCCCATTGCGGACTTCTAAGATTTATTATGAGTCATTAGAGTCATTGTCCATTAAAAGAGACCCTTATTGGGCTTTTGAATCATGTAAAAGAATTATTTTTTAGTCAAAAATAAATTTAGTCTCCTCCACACCAAGTCGGCCTCAAGAAGAGTAATTCGACCTCACTGGAAGGCTATATATACAAGGTAGTTCAAATTCATTTGGAGCATCTCACTCTCTCCCACATAGTTCGATATTTGAAGCTAGAAGTTGGGAAGTGCGAAGTTGGAAATGGGCTAGAAGGAGAGCTGGAAAGGACTGTGAGTTCTTGGAGGAAGATAGAAAACAACAAGATCAAAATTTTGGGCCAACTCCCTCTCACTTTTAAGGTGTATCAAGGGAGATCGAAATTTTCCTAGTCTAGTCAAAGTTGTCGCTACTTCTGGGTTGAAGCTGCTACTCCCAATTGATGTTGCTAGGTCGAAGTTGCTTTTGAAGGATTATCATCTGCAAGGGTTGAGGGCTAACTTGGTGCGGAGGAAGTCTTTGTGTAGGTCAAAGAATCTTGGATTATCTCGAGAAACTATTGAAGGAAGAATTGTTGGTTGGGTTTTCTCCTAGATAAGGATTTTGCCCTAGTTGTCCGCCTACATCTTTTGTCCTTGTGTTATTGTTTTGGTAATTGTTTGATGAACTAAAAGATAAAAGAAGAACATAAAGATAAAAGAATCACAAGTAATTATCTATATAAGAAAATCTTTCTGCCTTTCTGATTTTCTAACAACCCGTCCAACACGTCTTCTTCTCTTCTAGAAATTTCGCACTTTTTGTCTTCTTGTTCTTGGACATTGAACCTGTGAGAGAGATGCTTCAAATGAATTCGGACTGCTTTTATATATAGGCTTTAGGTGAGGTCGAATTGCCCTGTTTGAGGCCGACTTGGTGTGTAGGTGTTAAACACCTAATTTGACTCAATAATAAATCTTTATACATGAATCAAAAACCCAAGAAGGGTCTCATAAAATGTACAATGATTCAATATAAATCCTAGGATTCCACAATGGGGACTTTGACTAATAAAAGATCACCCAAGCATGAAACCCATGCTTTAATAAGTCATTGTAATTATAATAATAACAAAATCATTCTTTTGATAAGTACATTACATAATGACTCAAATACATTTATGAATACCGAACCTAGTTACATTCTTCAACACTCCCTCTTAACTAGGTAGGTATTCATAACAACATATACAAGTACAACGAAGATCTCAAGACATATGAACTATGAAGAGTTTAGGCACCGCAATGCCATGGACTAGAGTCCCAATCAGGGCAATCTATCCAGGTGGGACTAAGATGGACTAAAGCTTTCAGCCTCTCTAAGTACCATCAAGCTTACTTGCTAACCATCAACCCAAGGATCTAAGTGTGTATTTGTGCTCAAAGCTCCATGACCAATGCCACCCTCCCTACTTCAAGATCCAGATATCAACACATAGTGCCTCAACAAATATCTTCCAAACTTTTATCATCAACAAGATCAACGATTTCAATTAAACCAAGCATGCTTCTAAGATATTCAAAATTTTGATTAGGAAGATACTTTGTCAGTATATCAACTACCTAATCATCTGTCGAGACACACTGTAGCTTCACAATCCCATCCTGCACCAAGTTCCTAATGTAGTGGAACTTATTGTTGATATGCTTCATCCTAGCATGAAACATGGGATCTTCAGACATCTTGATGCAACTTTGATTGTCACAGTTGATCACAGTAGGACCCAGAGGCTTCTAGAACAAATTTGTCATAAGCTTCCTCAACCATACAACCTCCTTTCCTACTTCACATGCAGCCACATACTTTGCTTCGGCACTACACAAAGCAACGAGATCTTTCTTTCTACTAATCCATGAGATCATTGCAGATCCCAAACTAAAGCATACATCGGTCTCACTGCCACCCCAATCATAATTTGTGAAGCCAATCAGCTTGACTTCCTTGCTATCATACTTTAGGCAGTGATGTATAGTACGACAAAGATATCTCAATATATGCTTGGCAGCTATCCAGTTATCATGACGAGGCTCCAACTGAAACTGACTAAGAATATTCACAGCAAAACATATATCTGGTCTAGTATTTACCAAATACATCAAAGAACCCACCAACTTATGATAGGAGGTAGGATCTATGAGACTTGAGTCAAATCTCCTCAACTTCTTGAGATTGGTGATCATAGGAGTAGTTATGGGCTTGGAATCCATCATTCCAAATTTCTACAACAACTTGATGACATAATTTTGTTGCCCCAAATATATCTCCCCAGGCCTCTACCATACTTCTAGACCTAGGTAATAATGCATCAGTCTTAGATCCTTCATCTCAAATTCGACTACCAGCATCTTCTTGCATTCTTGTATTCTTTGCTCCACAACTATAATGAATAGAACATCCACATATAGTAGAATAATGATTGGCTCATTATCCACAACCTTGATGTAGAGATTTGGATCAACAATACTCTTCACGAACCCAATTCTTAGAAGGTATGCATCCATTCTTGCATACCATGCCCTAGGAGCTTGCTTCAAACCATATAAGGCCTTCTTGAGTTTATAGACATGAGTGTCTTTGCTCTTTACTTGAAAGCCTTCGGGTTGTTCAATGTATACTTCCTCATCGATGGTCCCATTCAAAAATATTGTCTTTACATCTATTTGATGGATATTCCATCCTATTATAGCAGCCAATGAAACCAAAGATCTAATGGTAGTATACCTTGCGGTGGGTGCAAAGGTTTCTTCATAATCTATGCCTTCCTTTTGAGAGAAACCTCTTGGGACAAATTTAGCTTTGTATTTTTCTATACTTCCATAAAAAGCATGCTTGATCTTGTAGATCCATTTGGAGGTGACACCTAATCTGTCACTAGGTCTAGGAATGATTTCCCAAACCCCATTCTTCATGATGGATTGATATTCTTCCTGAATTTCCTTCTTCCATACTTCTTGATGAGCAGTGTCTTCAAATGTAGATTGTTCATCTTCAATTAGTTTTGTCATATATGCAGCATATCCAGAATATATTTTCGGCCTTTTACTTTCTCTAAAGGTTCCTTTCGCAGCTTCATGCCCACCAGTTTGGCCTCTTCCTTGTGTTCAGTATGATTACAGGTTGAATAGGCTCACTTGGTTCTTCTTCTTATTCTTGAATTGTAGATGGATTGTCGTGTTGTACTTCTTCTTCTTCAAATATTGGTATATCTTCATCATTGGAATCAATAGGAATGTCCTTGGTGCAGGCATGATTTTCATCAAATATAATGTCCCTTCTTACTTCAATATGTCTTCCTGCCTTGATGTAGATTCTATGTCTTTGAGGAGGGACTATAGCCAACGTAGATTCCTTTGATGCGTGTAGAATCTAACTTCTTTCGTTTGTCCTTTGGAACATGGATATAGGCACCAAAAGATTCAGAGATGGTCCACACTTGGCTTCTTCCCTATGAATGCTTCCTCGGGTGTCATATTCTCAAGAATTTTATGAGGACTTCTATTTTGAATATATATTGTTGTCATTGTTGCTCCTCCCCATAGAAATTTTGGTAAGTCTTGATCAAGGAGCATTGTTCATATACCTTCTTCAATTGTCCTATTCATTCTTTCGGCCACTCCATTTTGTTCGAGATAGTAGGGAACAATAAGCTCCCTCTTAACTCTTGCTTATTTACAATATGCAATCAATTCTTTAGAAGTGTATTCCCCACCATTGTCGGATCTCAAAGTCTTTATTTTTCTTTCGGTTAGGGCTTCCACTTCAAATCTAAACTCCTTGAATTTCTCAAATACTTCATCCTTTTTCTTGAGAAGGTAGGGCCATGTCTTTCTAGAGTGCTCATCAATGAATGTTACATAGTAAAGATGACCTCCAGTTGATTTGTCAAACATAGGCCCACACACATCAGAATGAATGAGGTCTTATATTTCTTTAGACCTTGTTTCACTATTTGTAAATGGTTTTCTTGTATGTTTATCCAAAGAACATCCCTTTCAAACTCCTTCACGATCTTCTTTGATATTGGGGATGCCATGAACTAGTTGATTTAGAGTGGGAATGACCTTGTCATGTAGATGACCATATCTCTATGCAATAGCTCAATGGGACTAATTTCCATATGAACTAGTGCTTGAGGAGGTGGTATAATGACTCTATATAAGCTTCCTTCATGAACTCCAATGACCCTAGCTTTATCAATACTTGAATCTTTTCCCAAAACCAAGACCTTTCCATCAACAAAAGAAACTCTATCCCCTTTATCTTCTAAGCAATAAATTGAAAGAAAATTCTTTTTCAAATTTGGAACAATAATATATTGTTGAGACATAGTTTAGCTCCATTCTCCAGCTTCAAAGATGTTGATCCCAGGCCTCTAACAACATAGCTTTTGTTGTCTCCCAATTCCATTGCATGAGAAGATAGTTCTTTAGATAGAGTGTGAAGTTGTTTACTTTCCCCTGTCATATGCCTTGATGCTCCTGTCAATAATCTATGCATTATCATATTAAGTGAACCTGTAGGTGCAGCTAAGAACCCTTGACTTTTGACCTTGTTGAATAAGTAGTAGAAGATCTTCTTGATCCAGCTTCTTGCAGTGTTGAATCCCATTCTTATCATAAACAGAGTAATCATTTCCTTCAAACCAACAAAGTGATCATCAATATTCCTTGACCTTTGCTCTAATACCATGTTGAGAAATCAATGCTAGTAGAGTTAGGGTTAGATTTCTCTTTCTTGATAAGTACCTGTGAATTACATTAGATTCTTTTACTTCTTTGTTATATTATCTCTCATCAAGAAATTACCAAAGTATGTGTGTATGAAGATCACAAAAACACAAGACAGAAGATATAGGCAATCTGCCAGGGAAACACCCCTTTCTAGGGAAAAACCCAGTGAAAATCTCTTCCTTCAATAGTTTTCTTGAGACTCTTCAACCTAGACACAGACCTCCTCCAACTGCCAAGTCAACCTCCTCTGCCAACAACTTCAACCTAGAACTTTAGCCTTGAAGCAGCAACACTTCGACCGAGCAAATTAAAAATTTCGACCTTCCAGCAACAAAATCTTTGACCCAACACTTTCATAATTTCGACCTCTCCAACAATAAAACTTCGATCCAGCAATTTTCCCAGTAACTTCACATAAGAGAGAGAGAGATAGCCCAAAAACTTTGACCTTGACCCTTCCAACACTTCTTCTTCTCTTCTAGAAATTTCACACTTTTTTTGCCTTCTTGTTCTGGGATATCAAACTTGTGAGAGAGATGCTTCAAATGAATTCGAATTGCTTGTATATATAGGCTTTAGGTGAAGTCGAATTGCCCTGTTTGAGGCCGACTTGGTGTGGAGGTGTCAAATACCTAATTTGACTCAATAATAAATCTTTTTACATGATTCAAAAGCCCAAGAAGGGTCTCATAAAATGTACAATGACTCTAATGACTATATATAAATCCTAGGAGTCCACACTGAGGACTTTGACTAATAAAAGATAACCCAAGCATGAAACCCATTCTTTAATAAGTCATTGTAATAATAATAAAAAATTTATTTTTCATTCTTTTGACAAATACATTACATAATGACTCAAATATATTTATGAAGACCGAACCTAGTTACATTCTTCAACAAGGTCGAATTCATTTACATTCTTCAACAAGTTCGAATTGTATCAGAGCAGAGACCAATATAAAGACTAACACAAAGTTGATCATTCAGGCTAAAGTGTAGATCAATCAGGAAGGTTAGTGCTAGAGTTTGAAGAGAAAAGAAAAGCAATTCGTTGGATAGCAGTATGTCGTTCCTAGGGCTAAGGTCAAATCACAATTTAGAGGGAGCCTCAAATTTTTGTGCATGGAAGAAGTGGATATATGTGGTGTTAGAAGATAATGGAGTCCTAGAATTTGTGAAGAATCAAATAGTGCCACCTCGAGATCCCCAATAGTTGGCCCAGCATAATAAGAATGGCACCATGGCGAGGAGGATCATTCTTAAGGGTATCAGAGACCATATTTTTCCTCGTCTCCATGAGAAGAATACAACATATGAGATGTTTAAAGCCATCATAGATCTGTATCAAGGTTCCAGTGATGCCAGGAAGCTTGCTCTCAAAGAGAAGCTAGGAAGTATCTGGATGAGCAAAGGAGAGCCCATTATCACATATCTTTCAAAGTTCACTCAAATTCGAGATGAGGTAGGTGGCATGGAAGAGATAGTAGCAGAAAAAGACCTTGTGAGTCTTGCACTTTTGGGACTCCATAAGTCTTGATATAGTTTCCAAGATGTAGTAAGTGGCAGAGAGAATATTCCTAGTTGGGAAATATTATAGGGGGATTGTATTCAAGAAGAGATTCGAAGAAGCACAAGCGCTAGTAGAGAAGCTCCAACAGATTACAAGGAAAACATTGCCCTGGAAAGCAAAGGTAGTAGAGCCAAGGGCAAGAAGGGCCAAGGCGAGGACGAGTCCAATCGGAAGGGAAAAGAAGAAGAAGGATCTAAGCAAGACCAAGTGCTTCCATTGCCATGAGTTTGGGCATTGTTGTCCATGAGAATTGCACACCTGAGATTTGCGGGAAAACCCTCAACCCCACAAGCTGCGTTCTTTGTGGCAATGCTTAGAGAAGGGGTTGTCACATATTCACAACTCTCTCCATTTAGGCTCTCTCCTAGCTAAGCCAAGGGGGGTGGTCCCTAATGAAAATTTCTAAGGATTGTTAAATCTAACAAATTTTAGGAGATAGTTAATAAACCAATTAAACTATTACCAATCAAATAACTTAAAATATAACTTGAAGAGCAATGAAATTGTTTAGCAAGTATGAATATTTATGAGCATATAAGAATCAACAATGTAGATAAATCAATTATATTCAACAAGATATCATGCAAGGAAAGTTATGATTAGACCAGTGCCTTTAAATGTAACTTGCAAGAAATATGCTCACAATGAAATTACGATACTTGCAATGAAATATAGTCTCTTCAAGTTACAACAAGTTGCAAAAATGGAAAGTTGCAAAACAAGTGTTAGTGAATCAAAACCACAATAGATTATATAGAACTTTGACATATGAGCAACAAAAGAGAGCTTGCAAGAGAATAAAGCTTGTACTTAAAAGAGATGCTCAAATATGATGTAACATTAAAGAACAATTAACATGAGCATAAAAGTGAAATAGACAAGTACAAGAACATGAAATGCTTGCAAGTAAATGATACGCTCACAATCCAAATTGTACAATAACCAATTATATGCAAAACGAAAGAAAATTATATGTGAGTGTGTGAAATGTTGAATTTCCACAATCTTGGGTCTAGGTTAGAACCTTAAAAATCTCTTATGCTACCAAACAAGAGTCTCAACAAGAACTACTTTGCACATCGGAAAATATAAAACAATAAATCACATATGCACAAGTATACACAATTTTTAAGAAATATTGTACAATAATGTACAACACAATCTTTGTTATATTAAACCAATCTGAATAATACAACAGTCTATGGAATACAAGATACAATGACAATCTTCGTTGCAGCTTCTATGTCGTATCTCGTCATGTCGGTCCTTCGCTCCGGTACTGCTCTCTAGCTGCCCCTTAGTCCTTCAAAGGACAACACATCGAGACTCCAGGAGGGTTGCCACCTAACACTACTGCAAGTCACTTCTGCTACGTGTACACAGGCTGATCCAATTTGCTCTCTATGCTGGGCAATACCAGAGCTCCAATCTGCCAAGCTAGCAGTCACTCTTGTACATCAAAGTGTTGCACTTTAGGCACCAAACTTCACCGAACCTTCACCTGTTCTTTGTCACTTCAAGATAGTTTGTCTAGGGCTACTTTGGGTAGCCAACAACCTGAACTCCACCAGACCAATGGTACCCAATCCAATCACTACAAGATCTACTCCTAGTTGGAGTTTCTTCACTTCCAATTAAACTCCAACACTTGGCTCCCACGGGCTGCTAGAAAAACGAATCCAAAACAAGTCAAATCTTTGACCCAAAACAAGACACAAATGTTGCTCGAAGTCTATTGTATTGTTGTCCCTGGTTAGGGCACGTGCACGGTGCAACAGGCCTCAAATCACCACTCAAACAACCCCTCCTTTACTGCGACCTAATCAAGGTAAGGTCCTCCAATTGTGGGTTGTTGTTCTGGGCACTTTCCAACCCCTAAACCTCCCACGCTACCCTGTTTTGAAGTGGTAAGGCCTGTGGCCTACCACAAACCTTCATTGTCACCTACGTCCCACCCAAACAAGCCTCTCCTTACCTCTTTTGTTACCCAACAAACCTTCGTTTGACGCTAAGCTAACTCGGCCTTCTAGCCAAGCTCCTCGGCCCTCCTAACAACAATTCAGACTCCTTCAAATGACCCTGAAATAGTCCTTCAACCCTCTTTGTCCTTTCCTTCTAACTACAGCCAAATCAGAGTCTCCTCTTCTTTTCAACGAGCTCCTTGGTTGCACAATTGGATGAGTTTAAATGACTCATCAAACCTCTCTATTTATACACATAGAAAGGGCTTCTTCCAACCTCCTCCATGGGTTGTCCAGTTGTCAAGGAGGCTTACTAAACTTAAGCCGACCTTAACTCATATGGTGCCAACTCAACAATAAACTTCAAAAATTCATATTTCACTAAGGAAAACTCGGAATTTGACGATTCTCGAAGTGTTGGATTCTCCTTTCCGCCCTCTATCATCTCATCCCATCACATGTCCATAGTGCTCCATGGAATTTCCCCAAATCATGATGGGTGCAAAACCCCAAGTTTGGGTTCCAAGCCCACAAGTGACTCTTGTGGCACTTTTCCCTCCAAACCCCGAACCCTAGGGCTTGGAGTACCTCCCAAGATACTAAAAAATAGCTCATCATCATCATCAGTACTCGCAAAAATTGCCCAACGCTTGGCGCTCACAATTGCAGCAATCCTTGTTTTGTGAACTACACCTCTCTCGGTAGTGTCATTATCACTGTTGGAAGCACCCTGCTTCTTCTTCTTTTCCTGTATCACTTTCCAATCCTTCCATGATTCCTTCTTGGCAGTTGTAGCAGCACTCTTGTTCCTCACTGACCACGCACTGTTCTTGGGCTGCAAAGTCTCCCTCTAAACCTGTAAGCTCCCTCTTGAACTCGACTCCCTTTAAGTCTCTGGAACCTAGACCTTTTTCTCGGGAACCTGTACCTGCTCCTTTGAAGCCTGCACCTGCACCTGCACCTACACCTGCTTCTTCCCATGATCCATAGGCTTGCTCGTCAGCCTGTATAGACCATGCACTCTAACTCCAAGCACAATCCCATCAGAGCTAGACCTCAAACCCATTCTTCTCGATCAATGAGATAGAAATCGCGCTATCTCTAAGTGCTGGTACAAACATTACATCTTGGACCTACATCACTCATCCTGTCTCCATTCTGGATGGCACAACTCTCGATCCTCAGATCTCCTTCTGACTCTTGTCGCCCAACACCATGTGTAACTTCGAGCCCCATACAGCTAGAGTCTCAAAAATCTCCTGTGACCCTGTCATATGTTTCGACACACCACTGTCCTCGTACCGTCCATCCTCGTCGACAGTACCTTGCGAGAAATGAGAGATCATCGCAAAGTCCTCCTCCAATCTCCTGGTAAGATCATCTATCTCAGCAGAAGTGGCAACACTAGTGACCTGCTTTCCTTTCTTCTTGTCATCTCCCTTATTCTTCATCGGACATCTTGACGAAAAATGACCCATCTCGCCACAGTTGAAACACTTGACCTTACTCAAGTCCTTCTTCCGCTTATCCTTCATTCGTGCTGCAAGTGCCACGTCATCATCGAAAGTCTTCTTCTTTGGATGAAGATCCTCATCTCGAAACTCTTCCTGAATGAAGTCGTCCCACAACCTATTCCAGTCTCACAAATTTTCTCTAGAAACAATCTCTTTGATGAAGGGCTTCCATTCCTCGGTGAACCCTTTCAAAGCAATCCTCACCATATCAAAATTTGAAATAGTCAGACCAACGGCAACAAACTCATCTCTGACCTAAGACGATCTCGCCATATACAAAGTCACTCCTTCACACTTTATCATCTTGGTGGACTTCAACTTATCCTCCAATACCAATACCCTGCTCTCGTTCTTATTCTAGAACAAATTCTGAAGAGCCATCCACATCTCATGTGTAGTGTTCTTCCCAGACAAATGAGGTATTAGGGAATCTTTCACACCATCAAGGATGATCAATCTCGCCCTCGTACCCAAATCCTCGTACACTTCTAGCTCCTTTGGGTCAGTTGGCTTCTTTATGGATTTCTTAGCAAACTCCTAGATCCTGTTGACCTACAAGACCAACTTGATCCTTTCCTATGACTATAGTTGGACAACCCCTCCAACTTGTCCTCATACCAGATACAAGCCTGCAACTTCGACATTGTCACC
Source organism: Pinus taeda (assembly GCA_000404065.3). NCBI lineage: Eukaryota > Viridiplantae > Streptophyta > Pinopsida > Pinales > Pinaceae > Pinus > Pinus taeda. The sequence goes on from APFE030986596.1 coordinate 57,263, forward strand.
TACAATGTGACCAACTCCTTGTTAAGTTGTACTTCGTTGTGCACAACTCTGATTCAATGACCTCCAAAGTAGCTCAAACATACTTTGATACCATGTTGAATTTCCACAATCTTGGGTCTAGGTTAGAACCTTAAAATCTCTAATCCTACCAAACCAAGAATCTTAACAAGAACTACTTTGCACAGCGGAAAATATAAAGCAGTAAATCACATATGCAAAAGTATACACAATTTTTAACAAATATTGTACAATAATGTACAACTCAATCTTCATTATATTAAACCAATCTAAATGATACAACAATCTATGGAATACAAGATGTAATGACAATCTTCATTGCAACTTCTATGTCGTATCTTGTACTGCCTGTCCTTTGCTCCCGTACTACTCTCTAGCTGCCCCTTAGTCCTTCAAAGGACAACAAATTGAGACTCCACGATGGATACCACCTAACATTGTTGCAAATCACTTCTGCTACATGTACACGGGCTGATCCAATCTGCTCTCTAGGCTAGCCAATACATGAGCTCCAGCTTGCTAAGCTAGCAGTCACTCTTGTCCATCAAAGTGTTGCACTTTAGGCACCAAACTTCACCCAACCTTCAGTTGTTCTTCATCACTTCAAGATAGCTTGTCTAGGGCTACTTTGGATAGCCAACACGTTGCCCTCCACCAGACCAATGGCACCCAATCCAATCACTACAAGATCTTCTCCTAGTTGGAGTTTCTTCACATCCAAGACAACTCCAACACTTGGCTCCCACAGGTTGCTAGAAAAATCGATCCCAAACAAGTCAAATCTTTGACCCAACACAAGGCAAAAATGTTGCTCTAAGTCTATTGTACCATTGTTCCTGGTTAGGGCACGTGCACGTTGCAACAACCCTCAAGTCACAGCTCAAACAGCCCCTCTGTTACTGTGACCAAATCAAGGTAAGGTCCTCTAATTTTGGGTTGTTGTTCTGGGCACTTTCCAACCCCTAAACCTCTCACGCTGCCCCATTTTGAAGTGGTAAGGCCTGCGGCCTACCACAGACCTTCGTTGTCACCTATAGCCCACCCAAGCAGGCTTCTCCTTACCTCTTTTGCTGCCCAACAAACCTGCCCTTGACCCTAAGCTAACTCAGCCTTCCAGCCAAGCTCCTCGGCCCTCCTAACAACAGTTTGGACTCCTTTAAATGACCTTGAAATAGTCCTTCAAACCTCGATGTCCTTGTCTTCTAGCTACGGCCAAATCAGAGACTTCTCTCCTTTTCAACAAGCTCCTGTGTTGCACAATTGGATGAGTTTAAATGACTCATCTCACCTCTCTATCTATACACATAGAAAGGGCTTCTTCCAATGTCCTCCATGGGTTGTCCCGCTGTCAAGGAGGCTTACTAAACTTAAGCCGGCCCTAACTCATATGGTGCCAACTCAAGATTAAACTTCAAAAATTCATATCTCACTAAGGGCAACTCGGAATTCGACGATTCTCAAAGCGTTGGATTCTCCTTTCCACCCTCTATCATCTCACCCCATCAGATGTCCAATGTGATCCATGGAATTGCCCCAGATCATGATGGGTGCAAAACCCCAAGCTTGGGTTCCAAGCCTACAAGTGACTCTTGTGGCGATTTTCCCTGCAAACCCCGAACCCTAAGGCTTGGAGTACCTCCCAAGCTACTCAAAAATCAACATAAAATAAGTGGTATTGGTAAATTTTATTAGATGCCTATCAAAAGGTGTGACTTACCCTCAATTCCTTCAACTTGGTAAGGACAACAAGGGGTTTCAAGAAGCTAGGATGGGAAGCAATGACTTCATTAATGATACCCACCCAGGACTTCAAGACAACCCACATGCCTTTGTTCTTATAAGGGACCTAACCATGTAAGAGAACTGTGAAGTCATGTGTTTTACCTTTCCTCCAAACTCAAATTTAGTCAGATTGAATGATAATTGAGGAAGTGTTCCTAAATGTCTACCAACCAAGCTTATGCTTGGAGGTAAATTTTAGAGAAACAAAGCCAGTTAATGCAAATGAGATATGAAGTAAAACAAGTGCAAAATATGAGTGAGATGAACAAGTTAATGCAAGTGTCACATGACAAGGTTATTTATGAATGAATTAATCAATTATAGCTCAATTATAATGTCACACATGCTTGAGATTATTAGATGTGAGATGAAAACTAGTTAAACAATGAAGTGAACAATGAAATAAGTGATATAACAGCTACAAAATAAATTATACCAACAATGAATAAACTAGATCTGATCTAGTAAATTAGCTATTGAAATAAATAAACTTCAATGTATGAACTAGCTTAATGAAATAATGCAAGTTAGAGATTAGATCTAGCAATGTTACTGCAGCCTGCAACTAGATAATGAAATGACCAAGAAACTAATCTAGCAAAGCAAATGCAAAAGTTAGCCCCTAACCACCTATAAAATCCTCCTTCCAAATGAGGAGATAGGGATACTAAGAGGGAAACCCCAAGCTCCCTCAAAAGAAAACTTATTTTGTTATTAAAGAGAAACCCTCTTATAGAGAATTGGGGGTTTTAAAAAATCTTGAAGAGGGTTTACAAATAAATTCTCAAGGATCAAATCCTCCTAAAAAAATTACAAAAAAAATGAGAAAAATATATTTACAATCCCCTTTTGCAAAATTTACAATGATAGAGCCCCTCAAAAGCAAATCATTTTTCCTTCCAAAAGATCTCGCACAAAAGGGTTGACGTCCAAGCTTCAGGAAATAATGTGCATGAGGGAGAGAGACCCTCCTTTAATCCACGACCAAGAGATGAAAATGGCCTAAAAAATAAATGATTTTGCTTGATCTTCAAGCCACTTTGTAAATCTCCTAAAAATCGATTTTTTTTAAACCCTCTTTGGGCCTTCAATAGGGAAATCTACACAAGAGATAAAGAGAGAATATTTCTTATCCACAAATCTAGGTGGAAAAGGTCTCAAAAATTGTAGATTTGCTAATCTCCAAGCCTTCCACCTATAGATCCTTTCAAAACGTTTTCAGAAAACCCATCCTTAGACCTCCACAAGGCAAATCTGCACACGCACATAGAGAGAGATCAAATCTTGAAAACAAGAGAAAATAGATTAGAAAATGACGAGAATATATACATAAAAATACAAATGCTAGCCACAAGAGTATGAGGACACCTTCGCTCTTGGGCAAACAAGAAGAAATTAACCCTTAAATAAGCTCTAGAAGCTAGATTTGACAAATAAAGCGCATAAAATAAGTAGAATTGGATTCATAAAATGAGATATCTTAGAGATTTGGGTAGAGACTCACTCCTCAATCTTTAGATCAGACCTTTGAGGAAATACTTCAATGTGGGTCCTTGCTCCCTTTGCTTCCTTGCGAGTGAGTTCTATTAGCCAAGAACTTACCCCACACTCAAGATCTATTTCAGAGAAATAGATCTTCTACACACTTGATGAAAAGTTTGTTAGATCCACAAGGAGATAAAATAAATAATGAAAAAGAAGACTAGGGGTTCAACCAACAACACATTAACACTTCTAGATCTAGAGTGGTCCTCTAAACTCAAATATTACTGCAACATAGCTTACAATAATAGATCCAAACCATGGCAAGTGAACTAACAAAATCGATTAGCACAAGTAGAACATTAAGCACAAATGAAACAATTATACCTGAAAAAGAAGAAGGATAACACCGCATAGAATAAACCCCAAAATCTTTTTATTATATCATGAGAAAAATAATACAGAGTTTTGGCAGAGCCGCTAGCCCAATCTCTCTAAGCATTACAATGTCTCAAATGAGGAACTCAACCTCAATTTATAGAAAAAATGGGAGAGATCTCAATCATAGATCCATCTCCAAGAGAAAACATCTTTGATCCCATGAAAAATGTCTAGAACTCTTTGCCAAAAATTTGTAACCCTTGATGCCCTAGGCAGATCTAGAGGAGGAGTAGTTGTTTTTCCTTTAGAGTAGCTAGGTGAGGTAGAAATTAAATGTTGGAGTGGTTTGGACCAGTTAAAAAAAACATCCTCCGTATTTTTCCTCAAAAAGATCTCATTCAAATCAACCAACTTGGACCATCTCCTCAAAAAAATTGATTTCGTTGGGACATTAGCTTTTCTTTCCTTGGATCATCAATTTTTTTTAGGTCATCTTTCCTTGGTAAATGGAATTCCCATCACTTTTTGACTTGACTTTAGTTTTTGGGAATTTCCACTTCATTTTTTTAGCATTTTCACTTGGAGAGAATTTTTTTTTTCTCCCAAAAAAAATTTATGGCTAATATTTTCCATTTTTTGCCAAAATTTAGGAAAATTGCGTTGAGGGGTAAATAATCATTTATCCACCCTCAAAGAGTGTCTAAATAGAAATTTGAGGTGTAGAGGTTTAATTTTGAGTACTCGTACCCCCTATAAGTTCTCTAGACAACACTTATTCCATCTTACATCAAAATTTACACATAAAATTCGTCCAATGGGAATTTTTTTAACAATTAAAAATCAACCCTTAGACTTAACCAAATTTTGTGAAACTTTAGAGATGATCTAGTATGGTAATATACATTGACTCTAGACACTAGGACTCACTTGAAACTTTACCATCAAGCCGCACTCTAGTTTTTGGGTATATCTGGGAGAAAAACTCAACTAATTAAAAGTGTTAAAAGACAAATAATCAGCTAAGGAAAAAAAACTCCCTAGAGTGAACTCACTTTTTAATAAAGTCTTAAGCTACCTAGGCCTGTTACATAACTCTTTTTCATCATACTAGAATCATTTTACAATATCCCCATAGGGTTGCAGAATCTAAAAGACAAACTATTGAGATGCAGAAGAAATAAAATGAAATTTGGACATGTTTGATCTAATGGTGTAGTTATGCTTCAAGTGTACTTTGATCATGGAGTCTCTAACATATCTTCAATTGCAACTTTAGTGGTCAACAAGCACTATGCCACTAAGTGTCCTAATCGGAAGGAGTCTAGTAAGGATCATGTAGCTGCATTAGCAGAGGTAGATGTGTTTTTTGCCCAGTTCGAGAAAGATTTCTATTGATAGCTTGCATGACAAGTTCAACAGGCAACAGTGTATGGTATATTGATTCAAGAGCATCCTTCCACATGACCTGGAGCAAGAAGTATTTCAGCCAACTAAAGGAGAAGGACATGCAATTCCAGATTGATCTAGGTGATGATGGCATTTATGTGACTAGAGGAGTTGGTACTATCAGTTTTCAAAGGGAGTCAAGTAATCCTCTCCATCTCAGAGATGTCCTCTATGTTCTAGGCTTGAAAAAAAATCTTGTTTCAGTAGGTACCTTTGAGGACAAGGGTTATGATGTCATCTTTAGTAGAGGTAAGGCTTACCTCCAACACTTAGCTTTTGGATGTAAGAAGTAAATAGGTGTGAGGATGAAGAATCTCTACAAGTTCCAAGGAGAGACAAGCACAGTCTTGAGCAACAAGGAAAGAAGTGCGCATAGTAGAGAAGTGATAGTTGAGGAGAGCATAGCTCTGAGGGAGTCCTTAGAGCAAGAACAGGTTAGAGAACCTAAGAAGAAGCTATTCAAGATGGAGCCCTGGCAATATCTTAGTCTAAGTCTCGGCTAGTTTGCAGCTAAGCTAACCAACAAGATGATCAAGAGCATAGCCCAAGGCAAGTGGTGGCAACCACTCAGTCAATGACTGCCAATATAGGAGAGTTCAAGCCAAGAGGGCAAAAGAGTTGTTTGGGGAGAACCATAAGAGAGTTGGATCTCCCAGTACCACCTTCAGCTAGAGTAAGCAGCCACAGAGATACATGGGGTACATGGCACTTCTGACTGAAGTGATAGACTCACAAAGCAAGGTTGGAAAGAACAAGTCCTCTAGTTCAAAGGAAGTAGTTGCAACAATAGAGAATATCTAGTGTTGAAGACAAATCTAGGTGAACAAGGTTCTTCCAGAAGTACCTTCCTCGCTAAGAGGGAGTTTTGAAAATGTAGCAAGTAAGGTCTTATGGCTTGTGCCTTAGCCAATGAAGACCTTAAATTGTCCTCATGAGTTAGACTTTTATGGTGGTGAGTTTATTTCCAGTTTATGGGAATAATCACCAAAGTTCATGCATAGTGTTGGAGGTCTAGTTAAGTGGAAGTATTCATCAGTTTGACCACACGATTGGTTGGTAGTTAGCAATTCAATTAGAGTGAGTTAGTCTTTAATCTTGATTGAAGAAAGAGCAAGTTAGATCTCCAGTGTTGATGGGAGAGAACACGAGTTAACAACTCTAGTGACGATTGGAAGGAGAGTGAGTAACATTCTCAGTTAACTCGTTATCACAACTCAAGTTCTAAATTTAAACTAGCCTAATTTAACATGGATCGAATCTATAAGGGAAGGACGAAGGCACAAGTATATTCAATTGCTTCGTGCACGAGGTTATGAGACAAAGAAAGCTCATGAGATTGTGAGAGAGAGAGCCTTGATTGTGGAGCATAGGAATTGTCTCCTAAAGAATAGGAGCACAAGGGTGCTAGAAGTTAGGAGCATTGATTGTGCGTAGGTGTGTGGAGGTGGGGTCTTAAATAATAGGAGTTGAAGTGCGCATAGAAATAGGGGCCAAGTGTGCTAAGCAATAGGGCTAGAAGTGCACTAGGGAATAGGAGATTAGCCCAAGGATTAAGGAGGCTCAAGTGCACAAGGAAGTAGGAACAAAATTTAAGCAAGACAACAAGGTTTGCAAAGCAAGTAAAGGAGGCAATAGAGGATCAATTGTGTGCCAAGAACCGAGATCAAGTTGTGATCAAGGTAGGCCAAGATCAATTGTATTAGCTGAGATTTGTGTGAGAAGCAAAACGCTTTCTCAAGAGAGACAGATTGCTTTGTAATAGATTCAATTACTCCAAGGGCAATCAATAAAATAGCCACATCAAGCAAGTAGGTTTTCCCTAATGGGTTTCCTAAGAAAAGTGTGTGAATTTGTGTGATGTGTTTTTATCTATGTGTTTAATTCCCCTGCTTATAAGTTGTTAGGAGGCTTAATATCTTGGTGAAAGTTAACTAGTTTCAATTATCAGTTATTCATCTAAGTAGTTGCAGAATTTTCATGGAAATTTAAGATAAAATGATTATGATTAAAAAATATAAAATATAAAAATAAATATAATAAGGATTAATACAAGGAAAGGGTCTAAAATTTTCTCGGGCTGTGCATCTTATATTTACCAACAAAGAGCATATTTGTGCACTTAGTCCTTAGCACCAATGTGTATGTGCACTAAATCAAACTGATTTCCTGCAGACATGCTGACAAGTTTTGAAAATTTAAGTTTTCCAATTGCTGAGTCCATGAACTTTTCATTGTTGAGTTTAGTTAGACCTGTTTACGTTCTGGAAATGTCCTCTCTATTTTGACTCAATGTTTTGAGTTACCTCCTTGAAGAATTCTTTATATTTGCAAATTAGGGTTCAAGGTTTGATCTGATGAATTGTTGATTAATTAAAAGAACCATTAGTATTAGGAAAAAGTTAGGGTTTTTCAAAGTAGCACTTGTGATTTGGAGTTTGTTGTTTTTGTCGAAGTGAATACTGATTATTTCTCTATAAGACAACACAATCTTCTGCTTACAGTGATTTGTAATTCATTATGTCAAGTTGAAATTATGGCTTGTGTCTATTGAAGGAAGAATTCATTGTTTGTTTTTGGGTATGCAAGAAGTTGTTAAGATTAAAATTTTTCTTTTTGTAACTTAGATTTTGAGAAAAATAGGTTGCATTTTTCAAAAAAAGAGGCCAAGAATCGTGTAGTCCACATTCTCTCTGATTTGTATCTTGAAAATGATCCATTGATTCTTGTATTGTTGAAAAGTAAATATAACCTATTTCCTTACTTTAGTTACAATTCATCGAAATGAAAAGATCACAATATCATGTTCGATTGCATTTAAATTTTGAGTCGGGTCATAACACTATCAGTTTCACATCTATTTACCCATTGAGTAAACAACAACTTAAAAAGCAACACTAATAAAATCAATTAGAGTTTTTAGTATTTTAGGGTTCTTTCCACCTACATTAGATCAGGTTGTAGGGCTTTGGAATAGGGAAGTGAATTAACTTTCCAAAACTGCAAACAAACATTAGAATCTTGCGATAGGGAGTAAATCCATTTATTACAGTTTGGCTCTAGGAAGGTCACCTAACAAAGGAGTTAAGCACGAGATCATATCAAACCCAGTGGAGTGATCGACCCCACTTCATTGGTTACAATAAAGTGATTTACACGTATTACAAACGATGTTGAAAGGTTCTTGGGAGTCACTTGAAAAGAAACCTCAGACTAACCAGGTTGAGAAACTTTCAAGGGAATTGAGCTTTGTTACTCTGCCCTTGCATGTACGTCCGATTTGCGACTATCCCCCTAGGTTAAATTGTCGCAAGTGATAATCTTAGAGACCATAATCTTAGGGCTATTACCCAGGGTGACGACGGAGGGGAGGTCTTTGCTATAACTAGAACATACATTGGCTAGACTCACTTGGACCATTTTGGAGAGTATTATTCACTCGAGATGGCATAAGTAAAGTTACTTGAACTAGATCGTGTTCATTAAGCAAGTTGTCAGCGTAACTGGTTCCATCGCTCTATCTTTATTCACTTTTCAAATTTATCTCTACGACCTTGGATTTCATCACCAACTAGTAATTTCGCAATGAAAAGTTTGTTTGCATGGTTTGACTCCTTAGATTTACTAACATGTGTTTTTTTTTTGCATGTGGTTCACGAGCACCCTGGTCAGTGAGTGATCACTACGTCCACGGAAAAATCTGGGCGATAGCTAGGCCAAATCGCCCCTCGGCCTACTGCAAGACCTGACCCCAAGGGCTTCGGGTGGATTCGACCCTGTGACCTCCCGATGGCGAGGCACGGTTTTTGACCAACTGAGCTAACCCTTTGGGCTGATTTACTAACATGTGTTATTTGCTTGTTTTTACTTTTTACAAATCTTAGGTGTGGATTGTGAATATTATTTAAATTCTTAATAAAACTTATTTGAGTTGAATCTAATGGCAACAATTCCAGAAGTTACCGATCAAGGAATCCCCGTTAACGGGAATTCTAGTCCTTTTCCTGAACTTGGAAATGTCAGTCCTCCTTATATGGCTACATTGTCACTTCTTGGATTCACGATAGATTTACCGGTGTGGTTGTTTTCAACTTCTTTAGTCCCAAATACTCAAACTATACCACCTCAACTGAGTTCACCATCTCAACGTTACCAACCTCATGTTGACCCTTTACCTTCTTCACCCAACATGTCCTCCTCCCTTTCTTCTTCTTCACTTGGTAAAAGCCTTAATGCTAGTAACCAAGTGACTAAGATGAAGAAGAAAGGGAAGAAGAAGAAAAAGCAAGATAAGAAAGAAGTCAACCAATCAACCATGGTTGTAAGTATTGGAAATGTTGAGGAAACTTTCAACATGCATCGTAAGCCCAAATACCCTTGCAAGCTTTGTAAGGGTGACCACTTCCTTATTAATTGTTTTGGTATTCCTAAGGCCTTGGAAGTATGGTCTAAAATTATCATCAACTTATTGTTGATCCATCGACTAGTGATTGTCAAGTTCCTGGGAAATAGGGTAAAGTTACGTTTCCTTGTAGGTTATGCAAAGGGATTCTCATCATAATCACCTTTGCCCTCGTATGGATGAAGCCTCAAAATTGTTTGAAAAACTTATTGTACAACAACAACAACTTCCAACTAGTTATTGTAAACTTTCTCCCAACCTACCATCAGTTGACGAAGTGATTGATCTAATTCCAAGTACAACCAATCTCACTCTTCCATTGGAGAGTGAAACGCATATCACTCAAGTTGATGAACCATTGGTTGATCGAGTGGTCGACTCAATTCCATAATCAGTCGATCCCACTCTTTGTATAGAATGAAATTAATATCGCTTAGATTCTTCTTGTTACCTCAGATTTTTCTACACATGGGGGCATTTCACCTGTTTCCATTGAACCCCCTCCAAGTAGTGAGCCTATTTCCTTTGGTTGGAGTAGACTGACAGAGCCTCATCTTCCTTCTTCCACCCCTTTTCAAATCATTATGAAAGTTTATGGCAAGAATGTGTGTCGCACAAACATCGACGAAGGTGCTTTTGTTAGTATTTTATCCTCAACCGCTTGGCGAGCTTTGGGTTCCACTCAGCTTGTGTCTGTTACACAGAATCTGTAAGCTTTTAATAAAGCCATTAGCGAACCTTTAGGAATCCTTCCTAAGCTACCTATTACTCTGAAAGGTGAAACTATCTATATTAATCTTATGGTAGTCTAAGGTCCCTTGGATTTCAATTTGCTCCTTGGGCAAGACTATTTCTATGCCATGAAAGTTGTTGTGTCCACACTCTTTTGAGTGTTGTCTTTCCCTCACAATGGAAATATTGTGACTATTGACCAGCTTTCATTCGTTGATATTGATTCGACTACCAGCCAACCGACATCCTTGAATGTTCCTTATATGGAAGTGGTACCTACCCTACCACGGGTTAATTATCTGGCAACATGTCCCATGTTTCCGGTTACTAATGCAAGCGAGCCTCTCACTGTTTGCTCAACTTCTTTTGACTTAGATCCAGTAATTGACATGGTGTACCTTATGGGGGAATCTGAAATCATTTTTCTTACCCCTTTTCATTCTCTTTGTTGATTTGGGGTAGCATCAGATATGCTCTAGCCATGAAAATTGGTGGAGAGGCTAAATCACATGAGATCTCCAAGACCCAGAAATGGTTTGGGAAGAACATACCCAGTTTGGGAGATATTAAAATAATTGATATTTTTAATGGAGTTCCTAAATCTAAACTTAGGAAAAATAAAATATTAATGGGTATTAATATAAAACTAGGTTAGAAAGTTCCAAATGACATGGATCAAGCCAAATCTAATCTTAGTTGTTGATTAGAGATGTAATCTCAGTCGTTGAAGGACCAACAGGAAAAGTATAAGAGGAGGCTTGAAGGTCAATTGGAGAACACACCAGAGTGATCAATCATGCGATTTTCTAGAGTAGGGTTTGCTAAGAAAAGTCTAATCAGTGATCAGTTGCAACGAGGGCCAGTGAGTACGAGGCAAAGAGGCAGAGATAGTGCTTAGAGACCAGCACAAAAGCAGAGAGAGGCAAACACTGAGCCAAAGAGAGCCACGCAGAGCTAGCGGGGGTTGCACAGAGGTGAGAAGGGCCTGCATCATCCACGCAGAGGGTAGCAGGAGTGACACAGAAGGCAGTAGAGGTTGCGCAGTGCCTCAAAGGGTTGACACAGAGGGTTTTGAGCTGACGCTGAGGCCAAGTGGGCTAACGCTGAGCTTCAGAGGTTGCTAAAGAGGGTTTTGTGGGGCAGATTTTTTGAATATCTGCTTCCGAATAGAGAGGTATTACTGTTGAATTATTTTCTCTCTCAGGTGAGCCAGTTTGGAACCCAATTGTACTCAAAGATATACTGCATAATAGATAACCCTCAAAATTCTTGCACCGGTTTTCCCAAGTTGGGTTTTTCCGGGGATGAGCTGTCCAAAAACAATTGTGTCACTTATGTGTTAGTTATTTCTTTTAGTTGTTGATCTATAGATGGTTGAGACAATATTGTGTTTATTTCAATGTTTATATGTTTAAATAACTTGTTTGTAATTAACAAGTAGGAGAAATAAACCAGAAGAGTACAAATAAAATTTCTAACAGGTAATACTTAGAAATTTCAACATGGTATCGAAGCGTGATTGTAGATCATAGGAGAGCTGAAGGCACCAACTGAAGCAGAGCATTTGCAGCAGAAACAATTGTCTCGAGTGACATAAGTTATTCCTTGCAAAAAGCGACAAAAGAAGGGTTGACGCAGAGGGACTGCGTCATCAGTTTGGGCCAAAGAGAGGCCAGCGCAGAGGTTGAAGAGGGTAGAAAAGGCTCACGCAGAGGCCAGGAGGGTTGACGCAGTTGGCTAGGGGAGCATTTCAACCAGTGTCAAGATTTCACAAAGCCTAGAGGCTCAGTCCTTCAGTTGCTAGGGCATAGGAGGTTGTAGGCAAATTGCGGGGAGTGAAGTTGGTGGGGTGTTGTTGTTGCCGAGTCAAAATAGTACCTAACGGGCAAAACCAAGGTAGAGGGAGTCGCTACCGAGGCGGATTACTAGCCAAGGAATCCGGATCAGTGTTGCAGGTGCAGAGGAGATCAAAGAGGTGCGACTCGAAGGTTGGCAGGCAGATTTCCAAGAGGGAAATCGAAATCTAGAGGGAGTCTAGCAAAGAACTTCCAGACGGGAAGTAGCGACTCAAAGGGAGTCGAAAAGAGAACTTCCATAGGGAAGTAGAGACTCGGAGGAGTCGAAAGGAAGAGCAGAGAGATGGCCATGAATGGACTAAGGGATCAAGACAGGTTGGACGGGGCATCCAACTTTGTGGTCTGGAAGGCCAGAATCCTGTTCATTCTAGATAGACATCGCATCAAGCCCTTCGTCTTGAGAACAATGGTTATCCCAGTTGACCCGACTGATAATGAGAAGTACAAGGAGGCAATGGCCAAGGTGAAATGCATCATCCTTGATGGGGTCAAGTATCATGTGGTCCAACATATTGTCGAGAAGGAGACAGCAAAGGAAATGCGGGACACCTTGAAGACGTTGTATCAGCATACTTCCGTGCAGAGGAAGATGTTACTTGAAAATCAATTGTGGTCATACCAAATGCAAAAGGGGGAGCAAATAGATCACTTCCTCGGGAGATTGAAGGAGATCCGGGACCAACTGACTTCCATAGGGGCCACGCCGGATCAGGAGTTGATGGTGAGGACCACCCTAAACACAGTCTCCAAGGAGTGGGAGACATTTGTCCAAAGTATTATAGGTAGGGAGAATCTTCTAGATTGGGAAAAATTATGGGCAGCTCTTCGCCGAGAAGAGATCAGATGGCTGAGTAAGACGAGAAGTAGTAGCAAAAGGAGTCTGGATCAAGAAGGAAGAGGAAGAGGATGCAGCTCTGGCATCTGCGAGGAAGCAGGAGAAGAGGAAGAAAAAAGACCTCTCCAAGGTCAAGTGCTTCAATTGTGGGGAACTGGGTCATTATGCAAACTAGTGTCCGAGGAAGAAGAACAAGGGAGAGGCATCTGACTCCAAGGCAGCACCAGCGAAGGCAGAAAAGGAGGTAGAGGAGGATGACAATTGTGCCATGAGTGCTCATGTACCTCTTGAGAAGAGGTGGGGAGACATCGAGCTGTAGTCAAGAAGACTACAGGGGATGAGGGGCAAGATCTTAAGGTACCCAAAATCTTGGATTATACCTTGCTACAGGAGCCCCGAAGTGAGAGTAGCAGGACTAGTGGATGTTGATAGAAACAGATGCAAATGAAGCAGCGGGGAGTGCTACAATGCAGGAGTCTCGAGCAGCGCAGAGCTAGCAAGCTGCAACAATGTGAGAGGCACAGAGAGGGTTGCAACAGTGCAAGATGGCATAGAAAGGTTTGCAGCGATGCGAGAGGCGAGGAGTTATTGCTACAACGCAGAGGCAGTAGAGGGAGCACTTGATAGTGGAAGAGAGAGCTTCAACATCGGGAGTGTTTCTAACCTAACATGGATGTCAGTAATTGGGTAGATCAGTTGCTTACTTCTCAGTAACTGAGTTGCAATGCAGTAGCAATTGGCAGTAGCACGATGCAGCATGATGAGGGGGTTGCAGTGTTGGGAGAAAGGACCAGCAGCAACACGGATGCAAAGGGAGCTGTCATACAGATGCAGTAGTGGTAGTGGCAGGGCCATGGGAAACAGTACAAGATGCAGTAGTGCAGAGGATGTTGGGCAAGGAGGCCTAGCATCAACACAGATACCGGTGTCGTATAATCAGAGTGATGCTCAGTGTGGAGTATTACTAGAGCACAGTCCTCGCTAAGAGGGAGTGTTGATTTGGGGTAGCATCGAATGTGCTCTAGCCATGAAAATTGGTGGAGAGCTAAAGCCACATGCGATCTCCAAGACCCGGAAATGGTTTGGGCAGATTCTACCAATTGGGAGATATTAAAATAATTAATATTTTTAATGGAGTTCCTAAGTCTAAACTTAGGAAAAATAAAATATTAATGGGTATTAATATAAAATTGGGTTAGAAAGTTCCAAATGACATGGATTAAGCCAAATCTAATCTTAGCCGTTGGTTAGAGATGTAATCTCAGTCGTTGAAGACCAACAAGAAAAGTATAAGAGGCTTAAGGGTTAATTGGAGAACACACCAAGATGATCAGTCATTCGATTTTCTAGAGTGGGGTTTGTTAAAAAAAGTCAAATCAATGATTAGTTGTAGCGAGGGGCAATGAATACGAGGTAAAGAGGCAAAGATAGTGTCGAGAGACCAACACAGAAGCAGAGAGATGCAGACGTTGGGCCAAAGAGAGCCACGCGGAGCTAGCAGGGACTACACAGAGGCTAGAAGGGCTTATGTCATCCATGCAAAGGGCAGCAGGAGTGACGCAGAAGGCAGTAGCGGTTGCGCAGTGCCTCAAAGGGCTAAGGCAGAGGGTTCTAGGTTGACGCTGAGATTCAGAGGTTGCTGGAGAGGGTTTTGTGGGGCAGATTTTCTGAATATTTGCTTCCAAATAGAGAGGTATTACTGCCAGATTATTTTCTCTGTCGGGTGAGCCAGTTTGGCACCCAGTTGTACTCAAGGATATACCGCATAATAAATAACCCTCAGAATTGTTGCAACGATTTTCCCAAGTTGGGTTTTTCTGGGGACGAGTTGTCCAAAAATAACAGTGTCACTTGTGTGTTAGCTATTTCTTTCAGTTGTTGATCTATAGATGGTTGAGACTGTATTGTGTTTATTTCGATGTTTATATGTTTAAATAACTTATTTGTAATTAACAAGTAGGAGAAATAAACCAAAAGAATACAAATAAAATTTATAACGGGTAATACTTAGAAATTTCAACACTCTTCACGTGTGCTCTTTCCAGAGAACTATTCTTCCTTCTGATAAAGAACTCTTGGAAACCATGATCAAGGTATGTCCCTTAACATGTGTTTTTTCCATTTGGAAGCCATGATCAACTTTCTATGAGGATGGTTCTTTTACTGTGTCGACTGTAAAAATTTCTCATTTCCCACCCCGGTTTTCAGTTTCACCTTATTTCTCCAAAATAGTTAAATGCCCTTTCCCATATCCATACATTCAACAACTAGAAAATAAATTTTGCTGAAAACACAAATTCTGGAAATATTACAAAATGCTGGAAAATGCAGAAATAAAAATCAGAACATACAAACAACCATTCAACACATTTAAACACAGTAATTTTTGGTCAAGGTGACCCTGGAAAAACCCCCTACAACTCTTGGGGAAAACCAGTTCGAAAGCTCCTTATTTCTGGAAAATGCTTTTTACAGTGAGAGAAATATTCAGCAAAAAATCAGTAAACAAATTTTTACAACTTATCTCGTTTTCCGTGCCTCACAGCCAACTGGAAAAACTTGTAAATAGAAAAACAAAACAACAATAAATGTTGTACAGCCTCCTCGATTTTTGTGCCCAAATTTCAGCAACTCATCTCTCACATTAGTAATCTTTGTGAGATATCCAGTTGCGCTATCATTACCCATTTTAATGGTCTTCAACTTCTCCTTCAGGACCATTTTCCGGTTCTCATTGGTTCTCTGGTAGAGATTAGACAATGTTGTCCACGTCTCATGGGAATTTCTCTTTCCTTTCACATGATGAATGCAATGGTCTTTGACTCCGTCTAGAATCAGTCTCTTACCCTTGTTGTTCTTTTTATTATAATCAGCCAACTGAGTAGCATCAGTACGTACAACAACAGGGTTTTGTGTGGTATGCACCATAATGTCCCAGACTTCTGCCTCCTCAAAGATACTCTGCATTCTCTCCTTCCAAACGTTGTAATTGTTATGCCCATCCAACCTATCCTCCACCCTCAATCCCAATGACATCTTGCTGTCCTAAAACTGAAAAATAGCACTCGTGTAGTAAAGATAAAACTGTTGTTTGTGAAAAATCAACTTGCTGGAATTTTTTGAGTGAAAAATCAAGTTGTAATTTTCCTCCTTGTTGTCCCAAACTGCACTTCAGCACTCAAGCTATGATACCATGTAAAAATTTCTTATTTCCCACCCCGGTTTTCAGTTTCACCTTATTTCTCCAACATAGTTATATGCCCTTTCCCATATCCATACATTCAACAACTGGAAAATAAATTTTGCTCAAAACACAAATTCTGGAAATATTACAGAATGCTGGAAAATGCAGAAATAAAAAAGAGCACATACAAACAACCATTCAACACATTTAAACACAATAATTTTTGGTCAAGGTGACCCTGGAAAAACCCCCTACAACTTTTGGGGAAAACCAGTTCAAAAGCTCCTTCTTATTTCTGGAAAATGCTTTTTACAGTGAGAGAAATATTCAACAAAAAATCAGCAAGCAAACTTTTACAACTTATCTCGTTTTCCGTGCCTCATAGCCAACTGGAAAAACTTGCAAATAGCTAAACGGAACAACAATAAATGTTGTATGGCCTCCTCGATTTTTGTGCCCAAATTTCAGCCTTAAATGCTGCTGTACGGACTACTTAGAAAAGCGTGCAAGCTGCCATAGATGTTGTTGTACGGTTTCCTCGATTTCTATGCAGAAAAACAACAGTACAACTGTACGGTTATGCCTAGAAATGCGTGCCAAGGTACAACCACTTGTTGTACGGATTTCTGCTCCTCGATTTCTGTGCACTTGCTATACGGATTTCTAGAAAATCGTGCCCAATATCTGCTTTTCACTGTGTGCTAACTCAACTGTACGGACTTGCTAAAATGCTGCCTTGGAATGTGTGCCAAGTTGCTGCCTCCTTCTCCTCCCTGTCTAGAAATCTCCCTTGCTCTCTTGCTTTCCTTCTCTCAATCTGCTCATGAAAGAAAATGAATAACCTTTTCCTCCTTTCCCTCCTTTAATCTAACCCTAAGTGACTTTTGGGGAATCCCTGAATCCAATGGCTGAAATAGATTGAGATCTAGGGCTGAGATTAAATGCTCATTGAAATCTCACTTTCTATTTTTTAATCACCCCACTTTAATAAAGACCCACTTAGTCATTTATTTCCAAAGTCGCTTTTCTTTTCTAATTTTACATTGACTTTATTAAAGTCACTTTAAAATTAGACTTTAGTAACTTTATCACTTAAAGTCACTTTAAATTAGATTTGATTTTATAAAAAATATAAAGTCACTTTAGGAGAAAAATTAAATTCTTTTGGACACTTTTCCCTAGGCCAAAGATCAAAGCCTTAGGGAACCACCTGTCCTCCGATACCAAATTTCAACATCGACCTCATTAAAAAATGAAACAAGTTCCTATGAGGATGGTTTTTTGTTATGTCAGCCTCATTAAAAAGAGAAACAAGTTCTTGTGAGGATGGTTCTTTTACTATGTCAACCTCGCTAAAAAATGAAACAAAGTCTGAGCATAGTTATTTTTATGTCAAGCTCGCATAAAAATGAAACCAATTTATGAAATTCATGAGCATAGTTATGTCTCAAGCTCATTAAAAAATGAAACAAATCCCCCTCTAAATCCAGTCTTTCATTTGATTTTATCAATGAACCTTCATTTCATCTGTCTATTGGTAACTTGTCATTTACTTAAGCAAATCAAATGAAGCTCAAGGGGCATCTGCCTCTCCATGGGTACATTGTAAATTGTCGTATCATGTTTTGTGTGACAATTTTTTCCATCTTTTTATGATTTTCTTCTACTTCTATTGCTTATATTGTGTTACACTTGATTTGCAGATGTCGAAGCTCCCTTACATTGGCTTTGTCAATGGCGCTAGTCTTAGTATTCAAAATTTGTCTTCCGCAGCTTGGGCTATTTATTCACCCACTAATGAGTTAGTTAGCATTCATTGAATATGCCTTAGTCAAACAATGAATAACATCACAAAATATAATGCAGTTATTGAGTTATTGTCTGACGCCATTTCATTTGGTATTCATCAATTGATCATTAGGTTAGATTCTCAACTCATAGTATTACTTTTAAACGGTGTCTATTTAGTCAGAAGTTCCACAATGTTAAGAATGTTTTTGTGGGCTCATCTCTTGGAGAGAGAATTTGATTACATTGAATATCATCACATTCCAAGACATTTAAACACATCAACTGATGCATTGGCTAATTATGTGTTAAATCGACATTTGTAACATCTGTAAGAAAGAAAAACAATATCCATCCACATATTGTACAAGATAAACTGAGATAATAGTAGTAGTTTCCATTAATCAAAATGTTTGTAAAAAGTCTGGCTTTACAAAATGTCATCCAAGACATATGAGACCTCGTGACCTTTATTATCCAAACATGTCGATATATCAAAAAACAAAATCTAGCCCTATGGCTAGCAACTAAGCATGGTGATCATGGTAAAAGACAATGACGCAAGCTACTCATCGTAGCAAGCGACTAATCGGCCCAGGAACTCCCACAGTATGCCTCTGGTAACAAAGAGGCACATCATCGATCCCAACATCTGGGATATCCAGAGTCAACCTCTCCAGGTTGTGCTCAAGCTTAGTTAAGGCCTCTGCTGCATCAAGGTTTTGTACCATAGGAGCTGTTGGTTGCTCACCACGTCTGTCAAATCGACATAATCCTACTGGTCTAACTAGGCCCACATCTGCAACATTATTTTAGATAGTTAGTTTTGGATGACAAAAAACAAAAACAAAAAAATCGAGAAAAAAAAAAAAACAAACAAACAAAAAACAACCAAAATGTGAAATTTCTACCTATGTCACCCCTCTGCATTCCTACAGGAAGTGGGATATCTGGATCACCAGTGTAATCCATGCCCACATACGAGAAGTCCTCAATCATGATGATCTGGTGTTCCAGCCACCCAAAAGAGTCAGGAGTATATCTCACAGTTGGGCCATCACCACCTCCATGGCGTGCCATTAACGAAACCCACTGTAGCATACAAGGATCTCGAGGTCCTCTTGCATCTATAGATACCTGTGGGGAAAGAAGAGAAATCTTCTCTAGAGCAAATTAGATCACGATGGCACCATCTCCAAAGTTTTTGAGTTTGCCAATTTTTACTCTAGTCAATTGCTCTTTGAGATTGGCAGCAACTGCTTCACACCAGTTGAAAATGGTAAGTTGCAAAAACTCCACAGAAATCTGCATTTGAGCCTTAGTGAGCAAGTGAAGCATTGCACTTCCACACAATTGTGCAACATTGAAAGCAATGGTCCTCAACGGAAGCCTCTCAATAGTTTTGATGTCAATCTGTCCATCTTTGAGTTGGGACCCTCCAAAACAATGTTGTTGTAGGTAAGTTGTTGTTGTTTCTCCTCCTCGTCTGTGCCCATATAAAGAAATATCAACCCCACAACGTGAAAGACCAGTCAGGAAATAAATGTCATCTGCATCTATGGTAAGTTTGTGGTCTCCAATCTGGAAACAATGTTCTTGAAAATTCCATGTTCTTACCATCCATGTCAGCAAATCTAGTTGAGCCTTCATACCTGGGATCATGAAAAACTTGTATAAGCCACAATCCCTTAAGGCTTGTAGTGTTTCTAGGTTATTTAAAGCTGCCGCATCTTGATCTTCGTGTTCTCTCTCCCTCCATTCCATTTTTGCAAATCGAAACCCTGAAAATAACCATGGAGGATGATTAGAAAACAATGTCCGCTTAACATAAGGAAGGATTGGAGACTATTGGAAGGAAATTTGCCAACATCAAGGCTAGGTTGTATCTCTCTTTTTCATTCAATTATAATACAAAAGAGCATTTCTTTCTCACAATATTGTCCATTACATCTAATATATTGGATGTTTACTTTCATTGTCCATTGGTTATGATATTAGGTACTAGTCTCCTTGATCACTAGTATGGGTTGTATTGAATCATTTATATATCATATGCCTTTGATCCTTTGTTTATTATTGTGTTTGCAGGCTTGGATTCTGAGCAGTGCGAAGTTGCATCAAATCATAGCGAGGATCTTCATCAAGCATTTCATTTGAAAGGTATGGATTTCATACTCAATTACTCATACTTATGATTCAATTACTCCTAACAACTATTACGAACAAGCCTCTATAATAGAGATTTCTTTATATTTTCAAACTATTTTGGTTATAAAGAATTTTTGTTATAACATTTTTCAATGAAGTTTCCAACCCCAAAAATTTTAGAATCCCAAGGAACATAACAAGTTATGTGTGAAATAATTTTCATAATTCAAATCATTACACTTTATGAGATATATCTTGTAAAAGTTAGGGTTTTTTATTAGTCCAAGAATTAGTCATAAGCAAGTAATTTGAGAATTTTCACAATAACAATTTTCAATAGAGATTAAGACAAAAATTCTCAACAGTTTAAGAAGACATGTCAAAATATTACAAACCAAAATTTTAGGCTCAAAAGAGCTCAAATATTAAAAATAAATTAGGGGAAAGATCAACCATCCAAACAATCTCCAAATTAGTGTTTGAAAGGCACATAACTTACAATTTGCGCAACTTTTTAATCAAAAGATCCCTTTTTGGTGATTCAAAATTTGTGAAAAAAAAAATAGTATTATTTAACATGGGAAAGGGTACTCCAAAAATTTCTTCACCAACAAAACCTCCAAAAAGCTCAACCATTACTCATGAAAAGGAGATATTTTTCACCAGATAGAACAAATGGAGAAGAAGATGGGTTAAAATAAGAAATAGACAGAAAAAAAGAAAAAGAAAAAAAGAAAATAAAAAGAAAAAGAACATGGAAGAAAATAAAAAACCTCAAGATATTATAAAATGCTTCAACCAACAAATTTCAACTCTCATCCAAAAGGTTACTTAACTTTCGATTAAGATATTTCATGACTACTTTCTCTATTAGAACAATAAATATCACATTTCTTTACAAAGCCTCTTTCCAAAAAGTGTTACCCATCTCATTTTCACCCATTCGTGCTTCCCATAGATTGAGTTGTCCACTTGCACCAATCCCACTTCATTGCGATAATGTTATGTTGTCAAAGTTCTATCTCCATATTGCCATCATGTGTGGTTATGTTGTCAAAATGAAAATTTAAGGAATTCTAAAAAGTCATTGGATTAAAGATTCCCGAGAAGATTTAAGGTCATATTTAGCACATTTAAGATTATATATTCAGATGCCTTTGGAGTACTTTTTTTAAAATGTTAACATGTGGATTACAAACTAACAAGAAGATATGACATTAGTAACAAAGAAATAATAAAATGTTCATTGGTTAGTTGCTTTATAAAATGTTAATTGGTTAATTGCTTTAGCATGTTTAAGACTAACTAGAGATTATGATAGCACACATATCCTCCTACGTTAGCTCAACCTTGAGACTTGAAGACTTTGCAAGCACAGAATGCAAAATATCCTGACCAGATTTTCACAAATTTATATTAAATTGGTTTTTTGGTTCAAGTGAAGATAGTGAAAGACACAATAAAACAAGTCCCCTCTTTTCTTATTATTTGCATTAGCGTTCAGAGCCATACTATAAGAGTGTTTTGTGGCCTTGCACACAGACACACTGCTAATAAGCCATACAACCAAAAATTTTGGGAAATTCATGAAAGGTTGAAATTTTTTGAAAAATTAAACGAAATTTGCTGACTAATTTTGAGTAAAAAGTTTTTTCAAGTATATAAACTTTTTTAATAGATTTAGGACAATGTTATTAATATACAGGGGTCAAAGTTTATTTGTAATGTTTACCATCTACCTTCAAGGCCGGTAACTAATATCCCATAACTTCACCATTTCATAGAAAGGAATATCGATTTCGACAAGATAAACAAAGATCCTCTTCAAATTTTCAGAAGGAAAAATACCACATGAGGGTAGAATCATAACAATCAAGGATGGCCTGTCGAGAATATAACCATAGCGTCAAAAAAGGTTTACTCGAGCTTATTCCCTATTATTAGCATTATATCAGTGGAACAGGGGACAAAACATAAGCAAGTGCCGTAATTTTGGGAAGTACCTGCCCCATCTGTAGGTCCGGAGCTCCTCTCGCGCATTCGGTCAGCCCTCCTCTTTATATATTCCTGCTATTTCAAATCTAATGTTGAGCTCCATTAATTTTTTCCAACTGTAACCTATAGTTATGGAACTAAACTGCAGTCTTTCTTTAATTTTTGGAAACCAACTGCAGTAATTTCCTTAAATTAAGGAAATCAACTGCAGTCAATTAATTTTCTGGTTGGAGCTTCTGAAGTGGTCCATTACTCCATCTGGAGTTCTTTACCTTGATCTGTGGAACCCCTGACACATAGCCATTAGAAGCTTGATGGAAGCGTAGCTATAAATTCATCTGTTTTGTCCCCAGGCTTGCATCTCAATCCCCTTCAGTTGTTTACACCATCTAGCTGAGAGAGCAGAGCTTGGAAGTGCCTTCAGATTTTCTGTGATTTTTTGTTTTTGCTTGGATTGAAGCTGGAGTGCTGTTTCAGTAAATAAAGCAAGTGGACTGTGGTTTGCAGCAAGAGCGTTATCAATGGCTGGAAATAATCCTGGGCATTGAAATTTCATTTTTAGATTCTTAATTCCGCATATAGAATCGTTGTTAAATAATTTTAACATTGGTATCAGAACTTTGTTTCATCATAGTTTCCTTTTCAGTTATAATCTAATCCAATACCAATATATAATAACTTATCAAATAAAATGTGATTAACTTAAACCGTTGTCACTAATGTTTTTGGCATTTAAACTATACCAAGGGGTTAATAAGAAATGCCATCGTGGCAAGGTATTCTTTAAATTCAAGAACACGACATCAAGCAGCTACCAAAAAGGAAACAAGCCTTGACTCTTAAGTAATGTGCAAATGTTACTCCTAGAAACACATGGGGCTAGTCTAAGGACTAAATGACTTTCACAATGCATTGAACAATTCGAATAGCAATCATGGTACCGCGAAATGCAAAGATACTGCTGGCCTGAACAATAAAGCCCTCCGATGACAAAAAAATAAAAAATTCAAAGACATGACATCAAGGAGCTATAAAAGTAACTAACTCTTAATTGCAAACGTTCCTAAACCCAGAAACAAATGCGGAGCTAGTAGTATGAGGGATTAAATCTTCAATGAATCCTTAAAAGATAAGGAAAACAAAATAAGTATATTAAAAAGAAGGGAAAACGCTAACAGCTGCACTTTGTAATAAATGAGGACTGAAATAAAGTAAAATGAATTCTGGAAAATGTTCAAATTTAAACACACTAAATCCCTTTGAGGTAGACAACGATCATGTTTCAGATATCATCAAACGCAGTAGTTTCTAACTGTAAACTCTGAGACGCTGACAACGAAACATCCATGTAAATGATCATGAGCTACTGAAAAACAACAAGCTGAGCATTCCACTCTACTGGATGACGCTTGCAAAGAAAGTTTAACAAGGTGAATGACTGTAGAATTGAGGCTTCTATGATCCATCATAGTTATAAGAAGAGCTTCGGCGTAAATCACATGAAACAGACTTTTGTTAAGAGGATTGTTTGTCAGGATGACAATGTGGGTCCTGACATTAGTAATGGGCATGAGGACCTCTGCAAAAAGGTCTCCCTTCCCTCGTCTTCACGGAATAGTAAGGTGGTTAACCTTTCTAGTTTTTCCTTCTCCCTGTCTCTTTTTGGTCTTTTAAGCAAGGGCTTAAACTTTGCCCTTGCCCCTAGTAAAATCCCTGTTGATGACATTATTTGTGACATGGAGCATGGAATTAGAGATCTTCCTGATAATATTAAGGACACCATCAGGCAAGATTGTGCTGTGGTCCTTAGGAAGGTTAAACCCCCTCGAAGGAACCTCAATAAGGAGGAGTTCTATGCCTTAAAGTCCTTAAATCAGAATGAAGATATTGTGGTCCTTAAAGCGGATAAAGGAGGGGCTACGGTCATCCTCAACAAAGATGATTACCGTAAGAAGATGTTAGATCATCTTCACAACAGTGGCAGTTATAAAAAACTTTCCAAGAACCCTCCGAAGAAAATCTCTAAGACAGTGGCTCACGCCATCAAGTCTAGCAATTCGGTGGGCGCCCTTTCCCGTAAGCTCATTGAGAGCAATCCCATCGCCCCCAGAATCTATGGGGTGCCTAAAATTCACAAGGAAGGGGTCCCTCTGAGGCCTATCATCAACACCATCGGAGGTCCGACCTACCTCCTAGCCAAGTTTCTGGCTCTCAAGCTTAAGCCCCTGGTTGGCCGTACTGAGTCCTTCGTGAAGGACTCTGCATCCTTCATCATGGATCTCAAGGATATTAGGCTTGACCCTGAGGACATTCTGGTCAGCTTTGATGTGGTCTCCTTGTACACTTGCATACCTATAAAAGAGGCCATGGAAGTGATCTATCGCCTAACAGATCCAGACACTGCTCATCTGGTTGAGGTATGTCTCACTTCCACATTCTTCTGTTTCGAGGGTGAGTTCTTCGAACAGACCTGTGGCGTTGCCATGGGTTCCCCCCTCTCTCCGGTCGTGGCGAATCTTTTTATGGAAGATTTCGAAGCCAAGGCTCTTGCCTCGGATCGTCTCCCTCCTAAGCTGTGGAAAAGGTATGTAGATGACACTAATGTCATCTGGTCCCATGGCCATGAGGAGCTAGATCGTTTCCTAGATCACCTCAACGGCTAGTCCCCAGCTATTAAGTTCACCATGGAAAAAGAGGTCAATGGCAGCCTCCCTTTCCTGGATATTCTCATTTCGAGGAAGAAGGACGGCTCTCTCTCCCATGCGGTGTTCCGTAAGAAAACTCACACAGAGCAGTATCTTCATGCTGATTCCCATCATTTCCCTGCTCAGAAGATGGGTGTTCTTAACACCTTGGCTACGCGTGCCCTCAGGATTTCGGATAATGATAACCTGGACAGAGAGAGATCCCACCTCCTTGATGTCTTTGTGGAAAACGGATATAGTAGGCACCTAGGTCAGAAGGCGTTCCGTAAAGCTTCTAAAAATGCGTTTGCTAAAAAAGAGCCGAAAGAACGCCATCTAGGTGTCCATCTTCCCTATATCCAAGGGACCACTGACAAGATTGCTCGGATCCTTAGATAGTTTGACATTCCCTCAACCTTCAGGCCCCTCCGAACCATTCGTAATTCCCTGCGGTCGGTGAAGGATCATGTTAACCCCAAAGACATGAAGGGAGTGTATTTGATTCCTTGCTCTTGTGGGACACCCTATATAGGGGAAACGGGGCGCTCCATCCAGCATAGAATTTGCGAGCATGCAGTAGACCTGAGGCATGGTAGAACAAAGTCCTCAGCCTTAGCTGAGCACGTGGAAAGACTAAGCACCATGTCTGTATAGAGGAGGCCAAGGTCATTGCCAGAGTGGATCGGTTCCAGCATCGCAAGTTAAGGGAAGCTATTGAAATTGAGCGTAGACCCAATAATCTCAACAGAGATAATGGTTGGAAGGTAAGCAGAAGTTGGATCCCTGCCCTGTCGTCTTAGGGTTTCTTAGGTTTTCGAGTATATATATCGCTCGATGCTTTATGTTCTCACCTATTTATTGGGTTCCTCCGGTATTTAATTGTGATTATTTTCATTAAAAGATATATATAATTGAAGGTATTAATCTAATCTAATGAGGGTCCTTCCCCTGTTGTGGTAGTTAATTATTTAATTCATTATGTTATTATTGGTGTATCTAAACTATGATATATTCTTAGGGCTATTTGTATTACATTTATTGATATTTTTATTTCTATCGTTATTTATGATTGCTTCTATTTAGTTACTTATTTTCAGCTATTTAATCTAAGGGATATTAGTATAGCTTTTCTAGATAATTTTATCTCATTTT